>CM037851.1:261629588-261869502 GCA_021234595.1 Delia radicum | reverse complement strand
TGAGTCACTATACCATCTGTGTATTATACCAACCAACCTTGATCTTTACCACTGATGAATATTTTAAAATACGTTAAAGCTTAAATTGTATGGATAACATAAGATTAAAAAAACGGTTTAGAAAAACACTTTCTCTTAAAAAAAAAATTCTCAAGGGGGAGTTTCATTTTTCTCATCCTTTAAATTGTTAAAAAAACAACATTTGTTCAAAATATGTGTTTAACATTTAAAATGAGTTTAAAATTGTTAATCTTTAAGAAAATTTTCCGAAACAAAAATAAAGTTGTTGTTGTTTGTTACTAACAGTATTAAAAGTGTAAACCAAAACTATGGTTGAAATATTTAGTGTACTTGAAGTTTTAGTAGAATTGAAAAACATATTTCAATGGCGTATTAAAAAAAAGACCTTAAGTACTTGATATAGTAAAATTTTATTTTGTGATTTAAGTTTACAGGCCATTACGTGCTGGCACCTGTGGTCAAATGACAACCATCTTTAGCTTTTAAACGTTTCGTTTATTTTTTCGCCAATATTTCTCTTAACCATCATCATCATCATCGTCGTCATCAACCTCATCATTGGCGGTAAATTGTCGTTTGATTTTTTCTATTTAATTCTTGTACAAACAAATACAATTGATTGTCTCAGAAGATTTTCATTGTTTATTGAAAAGATTTTTTATAACAATAAAAAAAAATAGTTGTCGTTTTTTTTTTTACTTTTTCTTTCATTTATTGCTTGTATCAATTTTGTTAGACATCATCATGGTTTGGAATACCAAATTATCATTTTGTGATTTTTTTACGACAATTTAAGCTTTTAATATCTTTAATATCAAAGTATTGTGTTTTTTGACTTTATGGCTTTTTTGTGACATATAACATACACAAAGGTTTTTCTTTGCTATTTATAAAATGTTTTTTTTTTTTTTAAAGTTGCTTTTTGTTGTTGTTGTTTGTAACAAATTCTACAACTTTCTTTAAATATTCAGTAAATGGTTTTTGTATTAAAAGATTTAATTAATAAATTTTTTTTTCTTTTAATAAAAAAATAAAATAGAAAACATTGTATTAAATATTTACACCTGCCAACTTATCTCAAGTTAACCAAAGTTTATGGCTTAAGGCAAAGTTATGAATACCAAATTTATGTGAAAATATCTGCGGTTAAAGTTAAATTCTGGTTATTTATAGAAAAGTTTATTCGCACTTAGTATGTAATAAACATAGATAAGGTTTTTTGAAGTTTTGTTCTTAAGTCTTTTGTTTTATATACTCTTACTACTAAAAATTTAATAAAAATTATGTTGCAGCAAACACTTTTGAAGTTGCAAGTAGCAAGTAACTTTGCTAGCATCAGCAAAATAAATTTGCTAAATATATGTAGACATTGGCATTTTTTTTAAATTTTCCATAAGCTATTTGTATTTATGAAAATTCTAACAATATTTTCCCAAGCATCATATCAATCAAATATTTTAGTATTAAATTAAATACTGTTAATGAATTTCTTTGTTTTATATTATAAACATTAGGGTATAGACTTTAAACTGGACGTTTTTGAATTTTACTGCTCCCAACCCCTAAATTTGTTACATGACCTCCAGTTAGTTAATGGTGAAAATTTGAGACAACTTGGTTAACTTCATAGAAATCCTATTTTGGTTCCTGGGCTAAAATGGGTAAATTTAAAACAAAATTGAATTACAAATTTTAAAAATATATCCAAAACAAAATAAGTTTAATTTTACAATTACTCACAGGTACTCATATATAAAATACAAAATTTTTGTGATATCATTAACCCATTATAATTTGGTACCCAAAATAATATTAAAATTTGAGATTTTCAAATGTTGACTTTTTGTTTAACAAACTTGCTAACATTTAAATATATATTGGCGGTTGTATAAAATATTAATTGCAGAAGAAAATAAAAAAAAATAGATATCCCCTTTTTGGATTAGAGTGTGCGGATTTCAAGGAAATGTGGTTTTTGGCGACCAATTTGATAAATTAATTTCCTAAAAAGTCATCTTGTTATAAAAAATTATAAATTATTTACATTTTAAATTTTTCGTTTTCCGAAGAGAATATTTAAAAGCAGTTAGAAATATTTTATGGTCTTCAATTTAATTTCAATTTTGCCTTCGACTTGATATAATTTGTCATGAAGAATATAAATTAACGACGGTTTTAATACAGTTACCCAGCAAAACTTTGGTAATGGGTGCGATAAAGTAATGCAATACCTTGTAATGTGTACTCCTTACCTGTATCATTATTTTCCAACAAGAAGTAATGATTTACCGAAAATTGAACACTCATGGATTACCTTGTAATGAGACCTCATTACATTTTACATTACTTCAAAACATAAAATAATGACTTACCGATCATCAATTACACAATGCATGAAATATAAACGTAAAGTAATTATTAATATATATTTTTGAAAATCTATTATAGACACATTACTTTGTGATTTTTTTGTAAGCATAATGGTAAGGTGTATATTTTTGATATCACGAACGAAAACACAAAGCACAACAACTCATCTACATTTTAAGCAAAAAAAATACTGTATGTATCGATAGCTCAGTTGGTAGAGTTCTCGCCTAACTAATTTTTAAATACCAGAGACCCCAGGTTCGAATCCCACCATGACCATGTTATTATTTAATAAAAAAAAAGTTATTTATTTAATTAAAAAAAATATCTGTAAAAAAAGTTTTTATACATTTTTTATGAAATCTTTTTATAGACAATATTACTTTTTCCTACCATGTAACCATATAAGTAACGAGTTACTTTACCCTAGGCTTGGGCATTTTAGGTCTTTCTAAAGATCGCTCTTTGCAGTTCAGCTCCTTTCAATGAACTAGTTCGCTCTTCTGTTCAACAGCTCTTTATCCTTAATTGAGCTGTGCGACACGAACTATTTGAAGTGAATTGAATCAGCTGATGCGAAACAAAATGTGGTAAACAAAATGTGTAACTTTCTATTAAATTTACTGTCGGAGAATAATTCAATACTTTAAAATATATTTAAAATGATTGGTTAATCATAAAATGGTACGTAATTATAAAAATTTTAAATTATTTAAAAAAAACAAAAATTGAGCTAGCAACATTAAAAAAAATCAAAAGCAGCATAAAGAAAAAAAATATTACTCAAAAGATAAAGAGAACGAAAAGAGCGAAAGACCTAAAAGAGCTGATGATTGTAATCCAGCTCACTAGTTCAAAGAAAAGACTAGTTCATTTGAACTAGGTCGTTCACGAACTACACAACTCTACTTTACCCCTACAAGGTAATGAGTTACTTTGAGGCTCATCGCCTGTATAATTCATCAGTGAAGTAACGTGTAAAGTAATGCATGAAGCCCTATGGCGAGACATTACTTTACCCATGATTTGGTAATGTGTGCTTTTGCTGGGTAAGGGTTAATTTTGTTAAACAATGAAATTGAGTTCTTACATGCATTTTAGCAAAAATATGTTGTCGATTTTCTGCTTATTTATAAAACTTGAAAAAATTAAGGTAAATTTGGAAAATTTTTACGAATTCTATCCTTTTCATGCAATCTATCAACAAAAATATTTTTTTTTTTTTAACTAAGTTTAAAGACATCGACTTCATTATAAAAAAAAAATATTTTCTGGTTTAAATTCGGCAAGGGTTTAATATATACCATTTATTTGACTTCAGGTAAACATAGGTTAACGATATTCTATACAAATTATATTTGCGAGCAGTTATATTAGTTTTTTGTTTTTATATACATCGAGATTATTTTTATGTTATTTTCAATTTATAACGAGCTTTCAACCTCCGTATATTTACAAAAATAAAGCAAATCAAACATATTAGCTAGGTTGATACTAGTATTTCGATCTGGCTAAAGATCTCATCAGAACCCGAAGTTTTAGAAAAGCTAGAGCCTATATAATAGGCAGAACTTTAACAAAAAACCTATTAATAATCAATTTTGCTCCATTCTTGTCTTCTTAGTAATCAACCACGTGGTTAGGTCTTTTCCTAACAAGCATCATGACGTTACTAAACTTTGAAGACCAAAAATGTTCTATTTATATAAAAAATTGTTAGTGTGTACTCTCTATTTAGGTAAAACACAAAAATCATCTTCCGGTTTATTTCAAAACCTAATATGTTTAATAAATAAGTTTGATATAATTTTTATTAAAAATAAAAATTATGTTTTTTTCGACCTTTAATTGTGCAATGAAAATGAAAATTATTCAAGTTTGAGCCCATACTCTATATTTCTTTATTAGGACATTGTCCTAACAAATAATCTAAAGAGTTTTTTTGTTTTCAAATTTATTCTTTGACCCTTTCAGGAATGTGTTGATAGATCTATTTTGGGAATTTTCTAGGTTCCCATCATCAGAACACGTTTTGAAAGCTTGTAACAATCCCATGCCAAACATCAAACATTTATATAAACTAGTTTACTCACTACATGAGAACTAATATATGAGCTTGAAGTTAAAGATTATAACCATTGATCAAAAAATAAATTGAAGACTTGTTTGTTATATGTAAGGTCCACCTCTGGTGGATATTCAATACACGAAAGGTTCAAAGAATAAATTTGAAAACAAAAACTCTATAGATTATTTGTTAGGACAATAACCTAATAAAGAAATATAGAGAATGGCCTCGAACTTGAATCATTTTCTACAGTTATATTAGTTTTTTGTTTTTATATACATCGAGATTATTTTTATGTTATTTTCAATTTTTAACGAGCTTTCAACCTCCGTATATTTACAAAAATAAAGCAAATCAAACATATTAGCTAGGTTGATACTAGTATTTCGATCTGGCTAATGATCTCATCAGAACCCGAAGTTTTAGAAAAGTTAGAGCCTCCATAATAGGCAGAACTTTAACAAAAAACCTATTAATAATCAATTTTGCTCCATTCTTGTCTTCTTAGTAATCAAGCACGTGGTTAGGTCTTTTCCTAACAAGCATCATGACGTTACTAAACTTTGAAGACCTAAAATGTTCTATTTATATAAAAAATTTTAGTTTGTACTCTGGCTCAAGTAATATTTTTTACAGTTATATTAGTTTTTTGTTTTTATATACATCGAGGTTATTTTTATGTTATTTTCAATTTATAACGAGCTTTCAACCTCCGTATATTTACAAAAATAAAGCAAATCAAATATATTAGCTAGGTTGATACTAGTATTTCGATCTGGCTAAAGATCTCATCAGAACCAGAAGTTTTAGAAAAGTTTTCATTTTCATGTTTAAAAAATTTTAGCCTAAAGCTCAAAATTTTCTATGTTGGGTGGTTTTGACACCTGGTCGATAACAAATAAAATTTTTTTTTACTGGATATGTATAGGTCAAAGAAAACTTTCAAAATAAAGTTTCAGTTAATTTAGAACAAGATGAATTTTTAGGAAACTAATTTATCAAATTGGTCACCAAAAACCTCAATTCCTAGAAATCAGCAGTTTTAAAATGGCTCCACACTCCAATCCAAAAAGGGGTTATCTATTTTTTTTTTCAACCAATATTTGATACAACCGATAATACCCAATTTAATTTTTTAGCAAGTTTGTTTAAAAAAAAAACAAAATTTTAATTTTAAGATTTGAAGATTTGAAAAAAAAATTTTAAATTTTATTATTATTTTTGGTACCAAATTATAATGGGTTAACGATATCACAAAAATTTTATATTTTATATCTGAGTACCACTCAGTAATAGTAAAATAAAACTTATTTTGTTTTGGATATATTTTTAAAATTTGTAATTTAAATTTTTTTTAAATTTACTCATTTTAGCCCAGGAACCGAAATATTGATCAAAAATTTAAGTTGTATAGAGTTTGCCAATTTTGATCAAATTTTCACCATTTACTAATTGGAGCAGCAAAATCAAAAAAGTCCAATTTAAGGACCACCCTAATATACAGCTTGTATAAAAAATATCTGAAATAGTTTTTTTTAGCTTTAATCTCTTTAACTAATGCTAATGAACTCTTAAAGAGTTGGAGGTGCCTTCTTGACGCCGACATCATAATCAGACGATTGTCACTTAATGTGTTTCATTACGTCTTTTAACATCTTGTTTAATCAAAATAGACATAAACTATACTGACAACATATGCCAAACAAGGCTGTGACTATTATTTAAAAATGTAATTTTTTGCTTACCAACATTTACAGCGCTCCCCGTAGTTTTATAGTTTTGGTTGTTCTTCAAAATTTTTCTTTTAGCCTACCCATAAGAAAAAAATTCCTTAATATATATATTTTTTTTATAGTTTTACATGTTGGTTGTTACAGGATATATTAAAATACTTTAAATTTTCATACATATGTTACAACAGGCGCGGATGCAGCGCTTCCATTTGAGGGGTGGTGGAATTTTTAGATACAAATTTTTTTACTTCAAAATATTTTTTTTTTTTTGCCTGTACCAAGAATATTTGGTTTTTCTTCGGTACTCTGAAATAATAAAAATTTTCAGTAAACTAATTTAGCTTATCATTCATGAACAAAAATTTTGTTAAAATGAATGAAAAGTTTTATACTTTCTATGAAACAATTGTTTTAAAAAAACTTTTGATTATGAAACTTTTAATAAATGTAGGTAATGATATTTTTCAGAAAATTTTATGAAAATGTGCATTAGTTTAGTGAAAAATTTCAATGGACGAGTATCAGTTCATTGGTTCTATGCAAAAATTCATTAATATCATGCAAAAAATACCCTCATTGGCGTATACCCAATAAAAGTTTTAATTGTTCAAAATAATTGAATAATGGATAATTGTGTAAAAATCTATATTTTGGTGAAATTTTCCGAAAAATAAAAAAGTTCACTAGATTCTTGTAACTTTTCTTTATAAAGTGAACAAAAGATTTCTTTCTTATGAAAAGCTTATTACTTTTTACGAAATTAGGTTTTCAATGAAACTTCTTCATTTAAAGAATGAAACTATTTCTTAATGAAATTATATTTTACATAAAATTTTATTAAATCTTGAATTAGTTTAATTAAAAGTTTCAATAGACGAGTTCCAGTTGCTTCTATATGAAAATTCATTAACTTCATGCGTGAGAGTATTCTTTATGTATGTATTATCCGTCCGAACAGTTTGGCCAAAAAATATTTTTTTCGTTTTGATTTTTTTTTTGGCATTCGATATTGCACTTTCACAAGTTTCGATATTGAAACTTTTATTCCATAAAAAATTGATTTTAAGAAAAGTTTCGTTTATTTTGTGAAGAAAAGTTTCATAGATGTACTGAAAGATTTCTTCTATTCTCTGTGTAGCAAAATGTTTGTTAATCCGATTTTATGTTAAATTTAAGGAAAAAGACGAAAGCTGTAAAGCAAACTGGACGACAAACTTTTTCCGATTTTGCTGAATTTTTTTCTGTGTATGTTTCAAGACTTTTTCCAATAGAAAAACCCAAGCGATTGCCGAGTAAAATATCTATAATTTTAGTTTTTTTTTTCTTTAGGAAAGTTCTCCCGCAAAAAAATATTTGATTGAGGAAATGGTTTAGGGGCAATTCACACTTTATCCATCCATATCTTCTATTTCCCATTATTGGTGATTCGTATTGTCAAATTATTTTAAATTCTCTTTTGAAAATGACAAAATACTGGGAAATAGTAAGCTTTACGCGATTTTTTTTAAGATTTCGAAGATAATAATAATTTGTGTGTAGTTTTTTAATAAGATGATGGATTCCATTCCATACATTTCCTGAAGTATTCACTGAAGATTTTTTTAATATACCAGGTTATTAACATATCAACCGTTTAAGTTTGGAAATCTCTTTCTTTTTCCTTTTCTTTTTCCTCTTCTTTTTGGCTTTACTTTTTTCTTTTAATTTTTTCTTCCTTTGTTTCCTTTTCTTTTCTTCTTTTTTTTTGGTTTTGGAAGATGAGAGATGTCCTTCCCCCAAGATTCGCACCTGGTTACAATCTATTACTTAACATTTTATTCCATAATGAGACGGATTTTAAAGTATTATTTTTTTAATAATGTTAAACTGTTTTGCTAAACACAAAAATTTATACATACGGTGAGCGAAATAATTAAAGCAAACAAGCTGAAAATCCTTTTTTCCTTGTTAGTACACTGAGAGAAATAGAATAAGGCTGAAGATGACCTAGTCGCTTAGGTTATAAGTGCGGCACTCCCTTTAGAGCTGATTCCCACAAGATTTTTTTCATCTTATCTTGCATTTATTAACAATAAGTGTTTCCTAGTAACATTTAATTATGATCTCAAACCTATCAATTCAAAATGAAATTAATGAAGTTTTTCATAAAATTTAATAAAAAATTTCATTTAATTTATTAAAAATTTTGTACGAATAATAAAAAGTTTCATTACAAATAGTTTCATTAAAAACATGAAGCTTTTTCATAAAGTTTAAGAAATTTTTCATTTACATTGTGAAGAAAATATCATTAGTTTAGTGAAAAATTTTTATTAAAACTCGTCCAATGAATTCTTCCTCTGTAGTATTTATAAATTTGCAAATATTTAATACATATACTGGGGCTATAACTTTTTAAAATTGTTTGCATATATCAAAATTGGCATAGTATAATCGAATATGCCACAAAAACCTATGAACAAATACGTTTTTACTTTTTTACTGGCGTCAAAAAAGTTCACCCACCCAAAAAAGTTCACCCATGAAGTTCTATGGCGTTTTCTTTTCTGACAAAAATGTCCCATTTTTTATTGTGCTTTGCCCTCAAATTTCCTTTTTTTTGTGTTCCTTTCTAAAAAGAGGGTGCAGTGTTTCTTTCTAAAAATTTTGCCATAAAAAAAGGCAAAAAGTGCAATTTTAGCGCCCTCAAATTATTTACAGGGTTGTTTTGCCCTGTTTTATTTTCGTTTTATCAATCTCATGTGTATATATTAAAAAGTTGTTTGCGAGAAAACTCTCCCCTTGGTAGCCGAAGGGTAGTGTGCTGGCCTCTGATGCATAAGGTCCTAGGTTCAAACCGTCATTGGACCACTTTTTTTTTATTATAATTTAGGAGTTTTATTCATTTTGTTTTGTGTTATAATATTTTATTTTTTCTGCTTGCAAGTATTTAATAATTTTTGACCTAAAATACGTTAAAAAAATTTAATTATAATAAAAATTATAAAAAAAATAAAAAATATGAAGCTAACTTAAAACTCAATTTAGAAAAAAATAGTCATAAAAAAAAAATTCTTTCATGTTGGCTGAGATTCGAACCGGGACTGCCATAACAATATTGTATAAACACACATGTTTAAAGAAAGCAATATGTGATAAAATTGTGTTCTATTCTGTTTGTAAAAATTAAGCATTTTATTGGTGCGAGGGTTAATTGAGGGTGAATTGATGTTTGCACTTTAAATTGCAAAACTTTTTTCCAGAAAAGAAAACACCATTAAATTTGTATTTTTTAATTTTGAACAAAAAAGATCATAGTTTGTCGACTAATCGAGTAACGGTTAACCGATTGGATACCCTAGCATATACATAAACAGAAAATTTGAAAAGATCGATTAAAGACTTTTTTGGGATTCTTAATAATTTTAGATTTTTTGAACATAAAACTTTTTTGGTGCTCCAACTTAAACCTCTTTATGCAAAAAATTGTAATTTAACCAATTTAAAAAAAAAATTAAAACTCCAAACTTTGGGCATAATACATATTAATAGTGTCCGACCGAACAGTTCGGCCAGAAAATGCATTTGGTCTGTATTCGGTATTTGAATGCATTATGGACAAATTTGGCGGATGGAAAAATGTTTAGTGGGCGGATTAGATGCTACATTGAGTGTCAAATTTGAAGAAAAGTCTGTAGTTAAGCAATAAATTCACTGTTCGGCCTCAGAAAGTTCGGCCAAATTGAAAATAGTTCGGCGGCCGAACTTTTAACTTTTAACGAAAAAACATAATTTTTATTTTTAATAAAAATTATAACAAACTTGTAAAGAAGGCAAAGTTTACTTCCCCTGTTTTGCTTACAAACTAAACAAAATATAAAAAGGAGAGAAAAACAAAAAACGTGTATTGAATATCCACCAGAGGCGGATCTTGCACATCAACCAAGTTTTCAATTTATTTTTGATCAATGGTTATAATCTTTAACTTCAGACTCATATTACTTCTCATGTAGTGAGTGAACTAGTTCATATGAATGTTTGATGTTTGGCATGGGATTGTTACCGCTTTCAAAACGTGTTCTGATGATGGGAACCTAGAAAATTCCCGAAATAGATCTATCAACACATTCCTGAAAGGGTCAAATAATAAATTTGAAAACAAAAAACTCTATAGATTATTTGTTAGGACAATATCCTAATAAAGAAATATAGAGTATGGCCTCGAACTTGAATAATTTTCATTTTCATTGCACAATTAAAGGTCGAAAAAACATAATTTTTATTTTTAATAAAAATTATAACAAACTTTTAACTTTATAGCTAAACTTCGGCTTTTCTCTTAAATTTTATACACAAAATCGAATTACATGTTTTCAATACCAAACATGTTTTCAATACCAAAATTTGTCATCATTGCCTCTAGATATCAAAAAACCAACAAAATATAGGTTTTTGGCCGAACTGTTCGGTCGGACACTACATGTTAAGATAAAATGTCAAATATGACTTCTTAATGTGCTAAATGTAATGCTTTAATGGTAAAATGTATTGGAATGTGTAGGTCTTAAATATTTATATACAACATGAAAACATATGAATTTGCTGAATAATTATTTTAATGGCTTTTCTCACAGTTTGATTTTCAACTCTTCGAAATCCATCGTCTTTTTTATATTCTTTAAGACAAATAAGTTTTTTTTGTCATCCTTGCACATAAAGTCGAGTGTCTGACTGCATTTGCCGCATGCTAACATATTTATTTTATCCTTAGGACTCAAAAAGTATGCAGAGTGCATTTTTGCATTTATATTCAACTTTGCGCTAACGATTTTCAAAATGTATATCAACTCTTATATTTACACCAGGGCCTGGCCAGGCCCTTTTTGTTTTTTGTCGTGTATTTTTTATACTTCCTTAGAAGCTATAGTAATGATATACCATGATATCCTCAAGAATACATTTTAGAACAGTTTAGTGCACATTTAATTATTTTTTTTTGCTGCGGGGGTGTAAAGTTTAGGGTTTTTAAAACTCTAGTCATAACTGTACCACCTGGGTCTGGCCAGACCCGCAACATTTTCTTAATATTTTAACAGGTATTTCAACATTTTCTTCCGAAATTTTGAAAAAATTATTTGCAATTTTTAAAACAAAGTAAATGTGGCTTTTCAAACATATTTTTTTTTCAACTGAAAAAACTAAGTAGGCTGTGAATTGCAAGAAAAATTTATTTGAACTAACAATGTGCATGAGCTGTAAAGAAAATAATCAGTTCATTTGAAATTGTGATTCGAAATAGTGGTTGTGTATAGTTTGTGTTTTGTTGATATTTTTTAAAAAATGTAAAGAAATAATGAAGGGATAGAAGAAGTTGACTTGGTCTATCTATCAGTCGTAATCTTTATAGTAACTTATACGTTTTCATATAAAGTCGTCTAGTTTGTACCGGGTCTGGCTAGACCCTGGTGTTATGAATGTAAACATAAGGATTAAGATGTATGACTCTATTTTAATTATTTTTTTTTCTTTGTTTGACATATAAAATAAAATTCTTTGACCTGTATGGTTTGGTTTTTCCGTTTTACAGATAAAGTTTTTTGAAAAATAGACGGATAACAGTTTTACCATTCATAATATAAAATTTATTTATGTGGATATTGGATCGTACATTATTACAGTGTAGTTGTGAAATAATAGAAAATTTCTAATAACATCGAGAAAGGAGAAAAAGAAATTTAAATTTTGTATGCTTTGGTTCTTTCGCAGACTGTAATTTCCGGTCTTATACAAACTTTAAAATAACAATGAGCTTATGAGAGTTACTGTGCTTTTTATGAGTCAAATGCGTGTGAATTTTTCCAAATCAATTTACTAGTTTCTAAAATTCTTTTTTAATTTGTCAAATTAAAAAAAAATACTTTTCCACAAAAAGTAAATGCAAATGCGGTATTATCCCATAATTTACACAATATTCAATTTTAAACAGAGTACTTTAAAAAGGCTTTATTTTGTTTACTGCACTCAGAATATTTTTACAGTAACTACATGAAGGTCACTCGGGTGGTTAACATTAATAGTTATTTTCTTCTATGTATAAATGTAAATTGACTATATCCGACAGTCCTTAAAAAAGTAACTAACCAAAAAAAATAATTGGAGTAACAGTTATTTTGTGTAGTTGTTTTGTTTTTTTTTTTTGCATATACACTCAAAAAAATAAGTTAGTAGAAAAATTAGTAAAACGTCTTGTAAATCAGGTATACTATGTTTTAGCAAAATTTTTTGCTAAAATCGTGTTTTCAGCTAAAATTTTTGTTATACTTATTCAACACTTAACTGTTTTATACTAATGTTTTACTAATATACTAATGTTTTACTAATTAATTTTGCTAAAAAAAATTGTGCTGATAAGCACATTAATAGTGTGGACGACATCCAGATTGAAAGACATACGCAGAATGAAGTAGATGTCGCGGCATGTCAAGATGTAGTAGAGAAGAGGAAAATGATACTAAAAAGTACAACTCTAATAAGACATATAAAATAATCAACCATGGAAGACTTTTGTATCTGTTTTTCATACATAAAACAAAATTGAGGATTAAAATAACTAAATTTTGCGTTGTCACCGGCTTGTGAAAATAGTTGTCTATTAATTAAATAAAAGACAAAATAAAATATATATTTAAACTAAATGTTTATATGTGTGGTCAAATTGCAAACAAACATATACAGAATTGTAGACAGAGTAAAGTGAAAGCCAAAGACACACATCTTAGGTAGATTTTTTTATGGTTCCTTTTTCTTATTGCAAAAAGGGTTGTTTTTTTCGTTTCGTTTGTTTTTGTTTATTTTTTCATTTCGTTTCTATAATTATCTTCGGCAGTTGCGATAGCATCATTTAGACAACCATTGATGTAAGTAATTGAAAGACAATTTTTGTTATGTTATATATATTTATTTCTATATATTTTCAGATATTAAATAAATTCATGTCGTCAATGTGGAAAAATGAAAATTTTTATATTTCGTTATTATAGTAAATTATTTTAAAAAGAATCACAAAAATATGTTTTATGATTTTCAGCAAATAAATTAACTAAATTACAATTTTTCTACAAATTTTTTGCATTTTTTTTCAGTCTACTAAAATTCAGCAAAAAATTTATTAATTTTTAGCAAGGCTTTTGTATTTCTAATCTACTAAGTGTTAGCAAAACTTTTGCTGAATCTACAAATTTTGTTGCTAAAAATCAGCTCGCTGATTTTCAGCAAAAGATTTTGCTGACATTAGCAATTTTTTTGCAAGCATCCTCCTGACTAAAATTTTGCTGACTCAGCAAAATTTTTTGCTGACTTTACAACCTTTTTTTATGAGTGTATATGTAAAAAAGTTCTGACTTGTGCGGTAACGTTAATTATTCATAGTTTTTCAAATAAAAAATATTTTTTCCATATCAAAGATCTATTGTAAGAAATTCACAACAAATTCAAACAAAGTGTAAAATTTCAGACGTTTTAAAAAATATATTATTTTAACACAATTGCGTTGAGCCATACAATTCAACTTAAAATACTATTGTTTTTGACAACATGGTATCCAAAATTGTTCAATTTTGGTAATTTTTTTTTTTTTTGGAAAAACTTCGCTGCAAATGTAGTTAAAAACAAATGAAATTTCACTTGAACAAAGTACGACTTACATTTCAGTGAATTCAACTAACAATGTCATTTACTTTTTACTGTTAAAAAAAATGAACAATTACAATTACAGTAAAAAGTAACCACATATGTAGTAAAAAATAAATAAACATTTATTTGTTTTAAAAAAAACCCAAAAGACTGTTTTTTCACTTAAAAATAAAAACACTTCATTATAACTCAAACAACTACAAATATTCACAGCAGAAGTTCCTTGAGTGTATAAAAATTAACAAACCTGTACTAACTTAATTTTCATTTTCTTTAAAAGTGTTATAGGTACGCAACTCATCAAGGTCGCATTAGAAAGGTTATTAAATTTCATATTTAATTTGATGTACAGCATGATTTTTTATTTGGAAAGGTGAAAGATCACTTTTCATGACCTATAAGTCGGGGGGCTATATTTTTGAAAGCGAACTTTTTAAAAATTTTAAAAAAGTGTATGATAAAGATGCTCTCCCTCTCTACATTTGTGACAAATTTCAATATGGAGGTATTTTTGGATCCAGAAAAAGTGAATTAAATGAACGTATTCCAAAAAAATCGAATTCTGTCATTTGGAACCTTTTGGTGTAGTGAACGAAAATCGAAAAATTTTTTTTTAAGGGACTTCCATACAAAAATTATAATGTCAGGGTTGCCACGCTATTTTTCAACAAATTTTAAAAACCAAAAAAAACAAAATTTAATATATTTTTGATTCGAAAATTATGCATGACATTATCCAAAATTATAAGTTTTAAAATACAAAATTATAAGTTTTGAACCTTTTGGTGTAATGAACGAAACTTTCATACAAAAATTAGAATGTTAGGGTTGCCACGATATTTTTTAAGCAAATTTTAAAAACCGAAGAAAGCAATATTTTATAAAAATAAAACATTATTTCATTTTTCAATCTGACGTTTCGTTGGGATTATTCCAACATCTTCAGGCATTTGAATTTATTGAATCTGGTAACATTTACATAAGCAATAAGAATAATAAAAATTAATAACAACATTATGCAAAATTATAAGTTTTGAAATATCTTCATATTCTGTAAAAAAAATTATAATTAGTTGGTAATATTTGCACTCAAGGCCGCTTTAAAGCAAAAAAATTACAAAAATGTCTCAATAAAATTTGGTTAAATAAATTCCAGCGCAGCTATGACGCACTCTTAATGAGTTAAATTTCGTCTAGGTGGGCTCCCTTTAGCAGATATGTCTTATTCGCGTTAACCGAACAATTACATTATTTATACACACTGTAGTGGATCGATAACCACTCACATCACTAATTAATTACTTTTTATTGTGAATGATATCAGCTGAATATACTGTGACTGATAACAGCTGATATAAATAAACTAAAACATAGAACATAGAATAAGTTAGATTTAAGTACCGTTATGTTAGTTTATAAGCAGGACGAAATGTGAAATAAAGGATAAGTTTAAAACAGCATCTCAGCCGAGCAATTGGCTTGTTCTTTTTTTACTTTTAAAAACCAACAGCGCTTTAAAAAGTGCTTTGCCTTGGCGCTCTTTAGTGCCGGCACAAATAAGACATTTATTGGCAGTGGCCTTTAAAACGCCGGCAAAGAAACCCGAAGGTAGGGAATCTAAATGTCCACTAACCATTACAACACAGAGAAAAGACCCGGTCGTAGCAACCGTATATGTAGCCCATCGAATGGTGCGGTTGTAGCTATAGAACTTTTGTTAAGGCAATCGTAATTCTATTGTTATGTCAGAATTTCTGTTGTTTCAATCAAATCATTGTTAACACACCAGAAAAAATCGGTCGCAGCAGTCGAAACATTCGATTGACAAGAAATACTACCCAACCTTTTTTCTGTGTGTAGCTTTATGAAAATTACTGCAGTTGTTTACTAAATTACTCATATTTAACATATTTGTAAATTAAAAAATTATGATGTTATTTTAAATATTTTCGTAGAAAAAATATAAGAAACAACTTGATTTCATTTTGTAATGTTGAAACTTAAACAACATCATAATCATCATCAAGAATCATCTTTACCATAGATCAACTTTAAAGAAAAAAAAAAAAAAAAATACAACTTGAAAAGTGTTAATAAATAGTGTTTGGAAGTGGCTTCTAATAAAATATTATGAAAATATTAACAAATAAAAGCTGCTGTTTGTTTTTGTAGACTGTCTGTGGTATAACGATCTGTAAAACTTGTTTTTGAAGGAGATTTGTAGAGTAAGTAAATGGATTTTGGAAAAATTTTTTATTTTATTTTTGTTAAATAAAAACTTGTAATCATTGAATTTAACATAATAATTAAAATAAACAAGATTGATTGAGTGGTATAAAATGGATTAATTATGATAAAAATAAATATTTTTTAGAAGTTTTGTTAAATGAATATTTAATACTCAATATCAAGTGGAAATTGATTTTAAAATTTAATTTGTTATAGGAAATGTTTCTTATATAAATATGTAAATGGTACATTACGTACATTACGCATTAACTATAAGACAGACATAGCAAATGTTGCACAAAATTACAGACATTTCGTTAATACATACTAAGATAATTATTATGATGTTTAATAATATACTCGTATGTATTTCAATATTCTAGTTAAGATTTAAAATATTATTATAATTATTTTTTTTTTTAATTTTTATTAGAAGTTTTTCTAATCAGGCTTTCAAGGTCATGGTTTTCAAATGCAAATAAAACATTATTTCATTTTCAATCCAAAGCACAGAAATGTACCAAAAGTGAGGATTAATTCAAAAGTTGAACTTTATCCTACACATTCGTGTTTGGTACTGGGGGAAAGGTAATTAAATTCTACATCACTATTTGCCAAAAACTTTAGTTTTTAGTAAATTACTCTATTGACTGTGAGCGGTCAAAGTCAAATAATTTTTTAAAAATTTTGCGTGCCGTTCCTAAAAGTGATAATTGAGATATTTCGAGTGCTGATAATTCTTATTATAATGGAACCATCAACTTCAGGTATTTGCTACACAATTACATAAATTTTTTTTAGATAAATGTTTTGCAAATATTTTTAATATTTTTATAAAAAGTGCTCCATATTTGCGGTATTTTCGATATATACACAGAGTTTCAGCAAATTTTTTATCGCGATCCAGCAAATTTTATTAAATAATATTTTAATATAGTATTTTAGCTTATATATTCCACACCAAACTTTTGCAGAAAACACCGCGTTTTTTTACTTGTTTAAATTTTTGTGAAAGAACTCCAGTTGGTAAATACTTAAGCTGAAAAAACAAGAAATCAACTTGTTTGTTTTTAAATCTCTTTTGTCTTTATTTTCGGTATTAAAGTTATTGTTATAAATGAGTTTGGTGAGTTAATTTTGACTCACGCTCACTCACAAAAAATAATTTCTGTTTTATTTATTTAATTAAAACTGTATTGATGAAATGATTGCCAGAAGTGTGAACAAGGATACATTTCAGTTCGGTTTATCTATTCTTCATGGCTGGATTAGGGTTTTTGAGTGTCTTCTTCATGTGGCATAGAAATTACCACTTAAAAAGTGGCAAGCTAGGTCAGACCATGACAAACAAGTTGTTAAAGACACAAAAACAAGAATTCAAAAAGAGTTCAAAGAAAGAACTGGATTAATCATTGACCAACCAAAACCAGGCTTTGGCAACACAAATGATGGCAATACCGCGAGAAAGTTTTTTAAGAATGCAGAAGTTTCCACAGAAATAACAAAAATTAATCTAGAGTTAATAAACAGAATGCATATAATACTTATTGTCGTGTCATGTGGCCACGAGGTCAATAGTGAAAAGTTTAGTGAGTAAAACTAATATAAAAAAAATACACACAAAAAAATACCGCAGGTGGCTTTGGAATTATTAATTCTACCCGAAGAAGGCGACAATGATGATGAAAATTCTGATCATGATGATAATGATGATTATGATTATGATCATGATGATAATGATCATAATAATGATAATGATGATTATGGGGATGATGTTGAAGATATCTAAAGCTATTATCACAATAATAAACAAAATGGATTCAAATGCATATATATGTACATATAATTTTTCTCTTCTTTTTTAAATAAAAAAATATTTTCTATCAATTTTTTTTCAAAAACCATATTTTTTCACTAAATAGTGCATAGTTATTCCAAAAAAAATTTTATATCAACAATAATTGGCTTCCCTGAATTAATCCTCAGTTTACCTATGTTTCAACCCACTGTGCGACTTTTCGTTGGGATTATTCCAACATCTTCAGGGATTTGATTTTATTGAATCTGGTAACATTTACATAAGCACAACAAAAATAACAACATTAAATAAAATTTTTTTTAACTTACATATAATCTTTTTTGTCAAGTTATAAAATTTCATATAAATTTCTTTAATAAAATTGGTAAAATACGAACAAAAAGTTCGTCATTAAACACAATATTATAATTAAAAATAAATGTAAAAATAAATAAAATAAAATATCACAGATTGGAACTCTTCTTAATGTATCACAGTTCAAACTAAACTAAATTAAACTATTGCTATGGTGTAATTTGCGTTGGTTTCAATTTTATCACTTTTCTGTGATATTTTTATCTAATTTTAATTTCTAGGATATTTTTATTTTTTCATATTGACAGAAAATATATTTTATTTCCCGAATTTTTTTAAAAAAATTTGTTATATGTATATAAGTTTTTAATTATTAAAACTAGTTTTTCAATAATTGTTCCTCGATGAAGTCACCCAATTTGGAGACGAAATATTAGAAATAAATAATTAATAAATAAATGATCTTTAGTTCGTTTAAACTAAGAAGGGTTTTTGTATACTCTTAACAATAATTTCAAATTTACTACTACAATAAAGGTACATTTTTGTGTTATAACACACATATTGTGTAAATTTAAACACCAAATATGTAAAAATACACATTTGTGCTTAAAGGCTGAAACATAATTGGCTTAAGTGATATAAGTCGGGTGTTGGTATACCCAAAAAAAAACAAGAATAAGTTTCTTAAATTTTCGTAAAATATAAAAATTTGATCAATATTGATGAAAAAATTCATTAACAACAAGAACTAAAATGACATTATCAAAAATTTAAAAGAAATCTTTAATTAATAAATTAAAATATTGGTATAAAATTACAAGCATTATACGTCAAACTTGTAAATTTACACAATTTATAGGAAGAAATTGTTTTCCTACTATAAATTGTCAAAATTTAATAATTGATCAAAAACTGAATAGTCAATCAAAACTAAACCTTAATTTTCTGTTGTATGCAATTTTTATAGAAAATATCAAATAAATCGATATGGGCATAATTCTATTACAAATTAATTTCCGATAAAACCTTAAATTACACCGGTCGACACAATTTTTGGGTCTGACTCTGACTAATAAAGGGAAAAATATGTTTTTTTCTGAAAGTTTGCTCTTCATCTAAGTGATACCTACTACTGATCGTAAAATTTCCAAAACTTACATATATTCGTCAAACAATAAAAGCAAACTTTAAACAGCTAATTCGGTGTTTCTCGATTACTAAAATCAGAATTTCTGCATTAAAACTGAAACCAAGAAAAATATTTTTTTTTGTTAAAGATTTCTTAGTAAAAATTATTCTTATCTTAGATTTATCATCATTTAGAAGCGTTAATTGACTTTTTATTGCTTTCGTTTAGTGTGTATTGTATAAAATATAGAGTAATTGTTATCGTTATTATATTTGTGCATGTATTGTTATTATAAACAATTAATTAACGAATGTTTCCTTAAACATAATATACTCCCATATGTGGTATCTGTGAAATGAGTTTGAAAGCATTCTTTGCAACAGACACCGATTATATGGTAAAAAGAATGCAATGAGGAATCATGTCTCACAACTTTACTTAACTTTAATACGACTTGTTACAATCTATGAATTTTAATTAATCATTATGACTATGACTGTCATAAACTTCAGCTTTAGAGAATATAACATGCTTATGATTCTTAGAACGGGAGTAGAATGAAGCAAAAAAATCAAATAGGTTTAGTTAGAATATGTGGCCTAGAATTAGAAAAAGCATATTTAGAAAAAAAAAAAAAATCATAAATTCCCACGGGATATTATGGTTAAATGCATTAATGCTATAAATTGTTAAACTAAATAATGTTTTTTTTTTTTAATAAACTAGTATATGTTCAAAATTTAGTAGACTTAATTTTGAGTTTTTAGAATCTGAGAAAGAAATTTAGAAATATGTAATAGAAGGGTAATTTAATTAATGCAGTTTGTCTGTAAAATTAGCAGTCAAAATAAATTTCAAAATACAATAACTCTAGTTGTCTTTTAACCCTCTGATACACAACAAAAAATCATAAAGTACGCTCACGACGCACAGTGGTTTATCGTCATAGTAGAAATGGAAAAAATAGAAGGAGTCATCGTAGAACATCCAAATTTTTTACAGATGCTTTTTTTATCATCATTAGGAAATATATGAAGAATAAAATATGTCCGCCCACTTTTACGCCCACTCCCCATACAAGTGAAATATATAAATGGCAATATTTTCATTTGAATTTATGCTATTTCAACCGAATTCGGTATATATATGTTTTGTAGCAATTAAAATCAATGGCTAAAAAATTTACGAAATTCGCCCACAACCACGCCTAATTCCCATATAACAAAATTTTTTAATATGATGTATATCCCTTGTTATCAATGCTACAATCGCTAAACTTCATAGGATTATTAAAAATAATATCATATCCAAATCTTCCATACACACCCCTCCTCTAATACCCCAACTTTCCCCATCAATTTTCTAAATAATTAGAAAATTAACATGTAACCTGGTTTTAAATCAAACACGCTTTTAATCCTAGTAATAATAAAAAAACATTAAAATGAAACATGTATATATAAAATTAATATTTTATTATAACAACAATTCCTTAACATCTTCAGGTAGATCTAATTCCTGCTTTTTTTGAACTTTTCGAAACTTATTTATAAAAGGATCCGAAGAAGCTAAAAGTAAGTGCATCACATCTTCATTTGTTGATATCCTACTACATTTTCTGGCATGATACATTCGATATTCACGATAATCGCGATTCCTCGCTTCCTGGGCTTCTTCTGATAACATTCCGATAGGTAAAATTGCTGCTGCTATTATTTTTCCTCCATGTATCAAGACTTTATGTACGGTCATTGGCATGTAGTACCAGCTATACAACCTAACATATAATTGGGCAGTGTTCGAACAATATTGCTGAAACTTATTCGGACATATATCACTTTTTAAAATTACTTTGAAACGATGAATAAGATTTTCATCTACACCCACAGCTTCAGCAGTAATTCTGGGATTTTCAAAAAACCTCCTTGATGTATTTCCATCATTGGTTGTACCCATTCCTTGTTTAACCATGTCAACATTTATTCCCAGGCTCAACTTTAATTTGCCTTGAATGATTTTTTTTGTTTGCTCCCTTATTTCTTTGATTGCAGAGTTAGTTCTCCAAGCAGCAAAATCTTTATTATAAGCGATGTGCAGTATACACTCCATAAATTTTATGCGAGCATGTAATGGAGATACACCGAACTTAAGAGCTTCCTCACTTTCTGGCTTCATTATTAAAATTTCCAAATTATTCATTTCGGAAAGCTTTGCTTTACATATATAGCATACCGCATTTGATGATGTTTGTGTTATTGTGTTAGCCACCTTTCCGTCAATCATTGCCAAAACCAAACTATGACTTCGAAGATTTTGTCAGAAATTGTGATGATTGTTTTATTTAAATTTTTTATTTCATTTCGAACTCTTCCAACTTCACTTGTTATAACATCAGCTGTTTCTTTCACAAATTCAAACTTCAAAGGTCTACAGAATCTTATAGAGGAAGGTAGTAAATTTTTCCAGCACACATTATTTGAATCTACCAAGTCTGTCAAAGTTAATGGTACTAAAGATGTCAGAAACATATTTTTATCGCTTGTGTTATCACTTGTAAAATTTTGATGGTATTCACTGTGGCCAGACGATCCATCACATCCCCATTTCGAAACTAAATTCAACTGCCAAGGAACTTCTTCTAGCTCTGTTTTTGATTTTGCCTCCAATATTCTTGTAGCTGTATGATTAAGTAAGTCTTGTAGACTAACTTTGCTCATATTTTCTTCTATCAGCAAATTTTTTGGATAACACGCTTTTTTTGCTATAAGCACCTGTAATTTTGTTTTTGAGGACCATTATTATAAAAAAAAATATTACAAAGTACTAATGTACTTCAGCAATACAAAACTCAAAATCACAAAAGTACCTGGTGATATGGTGGAAAAATATCACTTCCAATATTCTTTGCAGCATTTCGCATAAGTTCGTATTGGTTTTTAGATAAATGAGCATCAAGAATCAGGCTTAGTGCCCCTTCAGGTGAAAACTTATTAATAATTTTCTCTTCATGACATATTTTTTTCGCAGCAGATGTTATGAGTTCTGCCGAAACATTGCTACATAGCTCATTAATTTTATTTTTTTTTTGCACGAGGGCCTAAATCCTCATAGCTTTTTGTTGGACGACCACCAGAGCTACACGGTTCAACTCCATCTTCGGGAAGATCCCCAAACGTATAGAACTTGTCAGCCCAAGCTTTATTTTTTTCAAAAAAAAATATTCTATTACGACTAGCGCTTATCCACCGCTGATTAAAGCGCGGCTTAAAAGTTTTTATTAAATAATTTTTAAATACTTTTAAATCATCTTTTTTAATAAAATTATTATTTATTGATACTACATCCACTACTGCATCAACATCATTATTGTAATCAAGCAGAAGATGTACAATTTCACCATTAGATATTTGATAATTATCCATGTTTTATAAATCAATGCACTTATCTCGAAATAAACTTTGCTTATGTTTATAAATTTCTAATGTAAACTGAAAAGAATAATAGAGAAAAAAACTAACGGCAAATTACTAAATAAACAGATTTGCAAGTAAATTTGCATTAGTTGTTCTTGTATTTTTTTATTTACTATATATATCTTTGAATATTTCTCTGAGAAAAAAAAAACAACAATATTATTGATAAGCGAGATTATTAAATCTCTAATTTCTAATAAAATAGATGTGCTCTTATCATCATTCATTGTTATAACAAGAAGTATGGTTGCTATGGCAACAAGCGAGCAAGCAGCAAACGTAATATAACGAGAGAATGCGTAATAAGCAATAAAAAGTAGCTTGTTTTCTATTTAAACGTTTACTAGACAAAGGCTAGCAAAAACTAGCAGCTGAATTTAACTTTATTGTTTAAATTAGACTTCAAGCTTTCATTTGGTATAAGGTAGAGCACCGCGCTCGACCGCGCACAAAAGTTCTAGTCCATCAAAGTTGAAGAAAATAATAATTTTTAGACTCCTAAGATGAAGCAAATTTTTGTCAAAAAAATTTTTTTTCTTTAATTTTTTTTTTTTAATTTTCATCTTAAATACCTAAATTATGGGAAAATACACAACAACAATACATATTTAAAGTCGAACTAAGGACCGTAACGGGTTACCTCACAGGACACTGTGGCCTTAGGTATCAATTGTACAAGATGGGACGATCCTCTACGGATACGTGCAGGTTTTGTGAATTGGAACCCGAGACCACTGAGCATGTTCTCTGCAAATGTCCGAGGCTCTCCGACAGGAGGGCGCGTTATTTTGGTGATCGAATAGTGACGCCATCGGACGTTTGGAACTGTTCACCTGGTAGGATAATTGGCTTCGTAGGGAGCCTGAACCTATAGGGTGTATTCGCTGGCAGCACAAAATACCAATTTCTGGTCGCGGTGCATAGTGCCACTATAATCTAATCTAATCTATTTAAAGTCATTCCAAGAGTTTTTAGTTTCTTACTATTTTTTAGGATTTTCTTTCAAATGTTGTGTGTTAGACTTGGCACACTTTGAGGAAACGCCTACAAAAAAGTAATGAAAATATCGCCCTAGCATTTCAGATACATGATATTCAATATGTTTTTAATGAAATTAATAAATTTCATCATGAGCGGAAAACATGAAATTCAGTATTAATTTCAACTTTTCAACCACTGTGCGACGGTAGTACATTTGTGCTATCACATTCTTTGACGAAATAAACAAAATTACTTTTAATGTTTTTGAAAACAATATTTATTTTTTTATTTAGTTAAAAACTGAAAACAAAGTAATCATTGATTGGTACCTCCCATGCACAGCGCTGGTAAGAATAAAAGTAGTATTTTACCAGTAATTTTCGACAAATAAAAATGGTTTTTAAATACAAAAAATTCACCCATAAAAACGAAAACACGAGTACCAACCATTGATCCTAAATATTTAGGCCACGCTGATTTTAATGGCGTACCAAGTTTGTTCACTTATGGGCCAGATTTTTTTTTTTTTTGCAAATTTTCATTAAATTTTTGTATGTTTTAACGCAGCTTTTTATATACAAAATCTTAAAAATCAAATATTTTATCATAGTTTTTTATGGCAAATACATAAAAGACTTATATAATATTTGGGTTAAAATCTTTTTAATAAATGTGCATCCGCATTTTTCTCAGTTTTTACTATATTTTTGATCAGCATTTTGGTGTATAAGCCAAAAGAAAAATCTGACTATTTTTTAATTAAAGTACAACTAATAATAAAATATGGTCTTATTAAAAAAATTTGTTTAAAACAAAGAAAACGTTGGTAGTATATTTGTACTAATTAGCTAAACAGAATGGTGAAAGGATTTTTTTTCTTATAAATTATTAAAAAAAATTACGTATTTTTGTTTAATCATATTGTTTATATCCTCAATGAGGAATACATGTTCTACTTATTTTAATACACCCAATATTAAAGTCACATGAGGTAAAACAACACGCTGGTAGTACATTTGTACTTCTATTGTGCGCGTGAAGGAAATAATTCGGTCATTTCTTACTTAGTAGTCACATTGGAATGAAATTCGGATAAGGCATAAGTGAAGTAATATTGAGCCTAAGTTTTGATTTTGAACTTTCCCGACCCATCAGGGGCATCAATATGACCATCCAAAATAAGGGAATTTTGCATATCAAATTTTGAGTTGTCGTCATTTTTTGCTTCTAGTCCGCTTTTCAAAAAAATTACATATTTGTAATCTGCTAGTAGAGAATAACAGAAGACATGCTAACATGTGCCCAAAATATTTCCATTTTTAAAATGTGAAAAAAAAGCTTTTTGCGAATAGCGAGACTAAATTGGGGTCAAATTCTATTTTAAAATAATGGTTCTTTAACTAAATAACTTCTTTATTAAAAAAAAAAATTAAAAAAAAAAAATAATGCAATATCTTGTAACACTCAAAAACTACATTCGTTTAAAGTAGAAATTTAAAAGAATCAAATTTTTGGGATTTTTTCACCAAAAAGAACTAACAGTCGTTTACCTGCAGATAGTGTGCATACTATTCTGAATGGTCTTTTTATGTTTATACAATTCCCCCCAGCTACTTATAAAGTTGGCACTTTAAAGCAAATATCAACTTTAACCAACTGTTATTTTGTACACGCCTCCAAGTAGGTAACATAAGCGGTTGTAGGTACTCCAACATATACCTAAGACTCTTTCAATACCCGCTGAAAATGTAGACATTTTAATATTTTTTGGCGCGTTCATTCGATTTAAAAGCGACATTATGACAAAAAAAAACTATTATTCCCTTCTGAATCATATTTTTTATAAAATTATTTCTCTAATATTTTTGAGTCATTTTTGATTATTTTAAAAATCTTTCGTCTGTAAAGATGTAGTGTTTTTTGACAAAAAATTTTAAAACCTCAAAAAAGGATTAACAATTGAATAATTTTTGATTCCAAAATAAGGGGCTCAAAATTCATCAGTTTTTTGAGTCATTTTAGTATCATGTATTTTGAGGGTCCCAAATTTGCTGGCTGGGTATCTTTCTTTAAGTTAATATAGTGTTGACAGCTATATGCTGAACACGTGTTTTCACAAAACGAGTGTAAAAGAATAACTAACTATTGTAATAGAATAAGGGGACTAAACACGTGTTTTGGTACTGTAAAAGGGAATATATCGTTGATGGAACAAGATACAAAAATATTTAAATACTGTAGCTATAAAAATATGACTTTTTGGCTGTTATCGAATTTTATTCATTTTTGTTTTTTGGAATAAACTTCGAATAAAATTCGAAGTTTATTCTACTGTAAAATTTTACAGTAACAAAACACGTGTTTAGTCACTTTTGACTGCTTTTGTAGGACCATACGGTATTTATGGATCTATGTGACTTTTGTAAAATAAGAGAAAACACTTGAAATACACAGAAAAAATTATCAACCTAAAATATCTAATAAAATATTTGATTTGAATTAAATTTGTTTCTAAACAAATATTAAAATGACTCTTTAAATATTTTTATTGACTTTTGAATATATAAATACACATTTTTTGTTTTAGACGTAATTCTCAAATTATATTTTCATATACTGTATGTTAAATAGAAAAGTTTCAGTATAAAATACCAAATACGTTTGTAGTTTACAAATACAACAAGCATACACACAAACAGACATAGCATTACCAAAAGCACATATACAGACAAAAGTGTCGTTCACACACTTTTTTTTTTGAGTATCAGAACTTTTTTTGCAGAAAGTTATTTATAGCTTTTTTTTCTTTTTCATTTTCCCTAAAAGTTTTAATTAATATTATCATTGCCGTGATAAGTGCAAAATCAATTAAAATATTAATTGATTCAATAAATTTTTTAATTGAAACCCGTTTTTAGTTTTTTCTGTGTTCCTTAATTGATGGGATCTATTAATTAGTAATAAAGTGTAAAGCTACAAACCTATTTATACTCTAAAGATGGTCAGCGTTGCCACCCTGTTTCTTACCCAGTATAAAGAGAGGCTGAGTACACCCAGAAAAAGATTGGTTGGAATTCGGTCAATACCATTAAAATTCATTTGATAGGACTTTATTTCATTAGGAAGAACCTCGATTATCGACCGAATCGATTAACGATTAATAAAGCAAAAATGCTAAAAAAAACAAACCTATTATGCAATTATTTGTATTTCCAATCAACTTTTCAAATAAAATTCGGTTAATAATTGTGTACGGCAGAAGCAACCATTTATTTAGTGAAAATGTAAGCAAATTGGTACCAGCTATCAAATTTATTAAAAAATTGTCGATAATCAAAAGTGGTAACTGCAATTATTAAATTAGGATTTTAGTAGTACCAACCGAATTATAGACTACATTGATTATAGTTCAGCTTTACTGTTTAAAACGGCATACATTGGACTTCGGTTTGTACCTGCATGATATCTGAAAAAAAAAACATAGAACAACGCTTTTGAGAAAACAATGGTTAAAATATTTGAAACGGTTATGGTTCTTAATCGGTTTCGGATTAATGTCACTTAGCGCTCAATCCTTAAAATAATATATGCACCATTTTTGTTTAATTTGAATATTATTTTTAATTAAAAAAAAAAAAATCATGACGTTCTTGACCTACCAAAAATATCATCAACTTTATTTTGTCACTTAAAAATATTTTTGAATTGAAATTTCAGCTAACAAACCAATCAAAAACTGTTTATATGTAAATTTTATTTAATTTTTTTTTGCATCATCTAAAAAAAAAAACAATAGAAAATAAAGAAATTTTATTTGAAAAAATATCATATTGTATAAAAGTGACATATCATTGAATGGCAGTGTTTTTTTCGTCTTCTTCATTTTGGTTATGGTTTTTTTTTTCTCTATAAAGTGTCAAAACTTTCGACACTTTTGTCCCAATTTTTCCATATTTGATGTGATGATATTTACTGGTTTCCTATGTAAAGGAGTTACAATGTCTAAACCATAAGTACATACAATCTCTATTATTTCTTATAGTATGTATATCGTATTTTCTTTTATATATTAAAAAAAACTATGCAATTCCAACAATGGTCCACAACAATTCTTTTGTGGTCGATGATGATTGTTTTATTTTGGATTTTGCTGGAAATACAAAAAACCATATTTGGTATTTTAACTATCACATTTGCAAAATTGGCAATTGTTGGTGGATGTTTTTCCAGTTGTTGCTATTTTTGATTTTGATGCAATTGACATGTTTTGAAAAGTTGGTTTTACGTGATTTTTTTTTTTCATTGTGCGGGTGCATTTTGCATATATTAGTTATGTGAGTGATGGATAAAATATTTGAAATCAACAAGGTGGTATTTGGTCTGAGATATGTGTGACATTTAAGATGAAAATGTAATTTATTTTTGGTATGAGATTATTGAATACAATGATCTTATAGAAAAATAGATTTTGTTATGTTTTGAAAAATGAAATTACTGGAAAATAAGTTAAGAAATAAAATATTATTATAACTAAGTAATCACACCTGTTGCAATGGATAAAGGTGTTTAAATACTCAAGTTGATGGCTTACTTAAGTGTTAACGAAAAAAATCGTAAATACTGGCATATTACAGTAAGTTTTTTTTTTTTTACTACAATGAAAGCCACCCAATTCATAAAGAAAATTCCTCGAAAATAAAAAAGTGGTATTGTCTAGTTTGTCTGTCAGTCAGTCATTAGTTTATTACAAAAAAAAGAAAATGTGTGCTGGCCCACACTGTAAGGGAACAGCAAGGAGGGACAATTTCTACTACAACATTTTGTTGTAAGGAAAGGCTCACTAAAGTGACTTGTTCGCTAAAGTGAAGTTTTCGTTTTTTTCGTGTTGATTCTTTCATATGTAAAATATGTTAATTGTCTTCAAAATTAATTTCCGCTATCTGTATATTACAGAAGTTTCGACGCGAATGCACACGTTTTTCCTGGCTTTATTGTGTTGTTGCAAAAAAAACTTAGAAGTTTTAAAAAAATTTTGCAAACAGTAAGAGCTTTATTCATAATTGTAATAAAACTTATTAATGGCATCAAAAATTATAAATAAGAAAGAAAATTTTTTTAATTTTCATAATGTTCTAGGTGCTCCCCGCGCGTACGGCTCCATGAAATAACCCTCAGGAAATAACTCCTCAAAACAGAAATGAAATAAATCCCCAAAAATGTATATAGAAGACAACAACAACGACATTTTGGGGAGTTATTTCCACTTTTGGGGATTTATTTCGTAACCACACAGAAAAACTTGTTTTTACAAATTACTTGATGTCTTAAAAATATAAGATTTAAACGGATTCGACATCTGATTTGAAAAAGAAGTTCTTCTGGGTGGCGGCCTTCGGCCGCTCTTAGGGGTTTTTTTCCTCCGTAGAACGCGACAGGCGGCTTCGCGAAATAAAGTTTTTTCTGCATGCGACACAAAAGAAACTTTTACTGCTCTGTTTCCACACTGAAGTATAATATTTATGGACCATATGTCACCCAAAAAGTGGCATAATGTCCATGGACTTTATGTCATTCCATTTGTGGACATTATGTCACATTGCAGAGTGTCATAAAGTCAATGTACATACATGGACATTATGTCATTGGAGGTTATGTCATGCCACCGTAACCCCTTATTGACGCAATACAGTTGAAGACTATATTCAGGTTTATATTTAAAAATATCTGTTTTGGAAGTACAAAAATTATGAGAATAAAAAATATATGAACTTATATCTATATGTACAATTTTGAGACTTATTTCGTTTAAAAAAATGGGGTTTTTTTCATTCCCGTTTGGGGATTTATTTCATTTCCTTGGTGTTTTAGTTCATTTTTAAAATTGGGGTATTATTCCATAAGAAAATAAATCCCCAATCCCCAGGGTTATTTCCTGGGGGGTTATTTCATAGAGCCCGCGCTTACTTGAGCGCGAAGTATTTGGTACGCACTTTTAGAGGAGAACATGGTGTTTCTGGCAACCCGAGCAAAAAATAATTATATATGGTCTTTGGTTTTTCCTCTTAAAATATATTATATTATGTGATTATATATGGTGTCATGCATATCCATATATTATTATATATTTATTATGTGGTAAAATTTATATTGTTTTAAATTAACCTTTATAAAATAAGATATTTAGCATATATAATGAGACATGTTAGATCTATTGTCATATATTATAATACATTCTCATATATAACACAATATATTATAACATATAAGCTATATAATTTAAGAAAGAAATATAAAATTTTGTTCGCTAAAGTAGACCGTTGATACAAAATTGGTAAACAGAACCTTTAAGTGGGAGAGGTATTTTAAAATATTTTATAGCAAACATTTTATGAAAGTTTTAGAAATTTTACAAACTTTAATTATATTTTTTTCGCATTTTCTTTATAAAAAACATGGCTTGAGAACAAAGTGAGTGAATTTTTGAATTTTTTTAAAAATTAGCGGGCACAGCGGCTGTTTTTTCCAAACACAATTCGCTGTGTGACAACTAAAGTGTTTTATCAATTCCGACAAAACTTACATCAAATATAATATTTATTTATATAAGCTTAATATTAAAATCGAAAACGCATCAACAAATTTTAAGATCCTTAAATTTTATGAAGCAAACAAAATTTTCATATTCTCAAAAAGCGTTATTATATCAAATTTAAAATTTTGTGAATTTAAAAGTATTTAATACGATTTCTTGCAAATAAGTAATCCAACTTAGTCCCGATTACTGAATGTCCCGTTAGCTACTAACTGGGACTTTAAGTGACACATTTGTTTTTGTTTCCCATGTACATTTTCAATTTAACTGCTTGTTAAATTTTAACTGGACATTCAGTAATCGGGCCTTAATATCATTAAACCGACAAAAATTTGTATTTTCCAAAAACTGTAATTGTATTACTAAAAAATAATATATCGTCCCTTCCATGATAGATCGGCAAAAATCGGACCGGGGGTCATTTTAATTCCTTTATGTTTTGTACACATATTCTCTAGGATGTCTTTTAGTCACTACCATTTTAAATTTTTTAATATCATTAACCGGCAAAAATGTGTATTTTCCAAAAACTGTAATTGTATTACTAAAAAATAATATATTGTCCATTCCATGATAGATCGGCCAAAATCTGACCGGGGGTCATTTAAATTCTTTTATATTTTGTACACATATTCTCTTGGATGTCTATTAGCCACTACCGTTTTCAAGTTTTTAATACCATTAATCGGCAAAAATGTGTGTTTTCCAAAAACTGTAATTTTATTACTAAAAAATAACATATCGTCCATTCCATGATCGATCGCCAAAAATCGACCGGGTTTTTTAAATCCCTTTATGTTTTGTACACATATTCTCTAGGATGTCTTTTAGTCACTACCGTTTTAAATGTCTTCACATTTTGTAAAATCGCGTTATTATTAACGTTTTTAAGTTTTTAAGAAGTCCAAAAAATTTGAAAAGTTGTGAACTTTCATATTGTGAACTTTTATATTTCATAAAGTTGATGAACTATTTCAAAATTTAAAAAGCACATTGAAGCCTTAATTGTCCACTTTACGATATGTTATTAAAAAGAACCACATTTTTGCGAAATGCATTCATATTGCAAAAACAATTTTTTAATGCATTTTGCACTTTTCCGCCCTTCGAATTTTAAAACGTTGGAATAAATACGAACTTCGACATTTTTGGGACTAGATTGGTAACTATTTTAATAATATTTTAAAAATAGGTTTCTACATTTTTCGTTATAAAAATAAATTTTTTTTTGTTTTTTTTTAATTAATTTTTTTTTTATAATTAAGAAAAATCATAACAGCACTGAACTTTGAAGATCATTATCTTCTAAAGTTAATTGAATATTTTTATAATTTAAAAATCAGTTGAAAGTTGGAGTAGTTGCCTTGTTTACGGATTGTGGTTCAATAATCACGGATTTTTTCTAAATGCAAATGCGACTTTTTAATGTACCTTGTACATAAAATGAATTTTTGAAAAATAAACCATATTTTTTTTAGTTAGTATCTTTACAGGAAGAAGAAGAAGAAAACATTTTTATTTAAAAAAAAATTTTTTTACGGACACAAGGGATACACTAGACTGCAGCAGTTTCGTCCCCCTCCTGGTACTCGTCAGTGGTTAATTTATGTGTCAATTGAACAAAGTATTTTATATTGGTAATTTGCTCTATATGACCAACTTTTTTTTTTTCACTTTATTATTTCAAATCGGAAAGTATACAGCTGTAGCTTTCAGGCGCTTTTTAAATTATTGAGTGCAAAATGCAATAAAATAGCAAAATGCGAAATGCAATCAAAAATTGCATTTAGATTATGATTGCATTTTCGCAAAAAGTTGGTTGCTTTTTAATTACAAATCATAAAGTAGACAATTGCAGCTTTGATATGCATAAATCTTTGAATTAATACATTTCTTTGATTTTGAAAAAAATTAAAAACAGCGAACAGCCGTTAAATATAAATTATAAACGCGATTGGATAAAGCATGCTTCAACATTGTTTTAAATATACACAAAAGTTTATTCAGATGATAAATTTTTTTTTTCTATTAATTTACCTCAAATTGTAGACAATTTTTGAAATTCGTCATATAATTTTATATATTAGTTGTTACAAATAAAAAAACTATTGCCAAAAAAATGCCGAAAGAGTTGGCCTATATGTGGATGCATTTGGATTTGAAATTTTCCACTTACATTGGTTTTTTTTTCTATAGCCCAACAACCAGATGTTGGAACACATTATCGAATATTCCCTTACTGCTTTTTCACCTGGTTAAACATAGACGCACGTAACTATTTATGGAACTTTACCTATATAAAGTCGTTGATTTTGTTTCGTATTTTTTTTCCATATCTTAAGTTTATTTTGTGAATAAACTCTGCATTCTGTGTGAAGTTAAAGACATGAGTAATGAATGACGGTGTTTAATGCAACACCCCGTTGCCATTTAACACCTACCAAGTGCACCGTTTCTTTTATCATTGTGTTGTACTATTTTTTTGTAATCCGTACTAACAAGGGAAGTCTTCCCCATGGGTTCTCTTCGAACGTAATGAAATTTGGGTTTGTAATAAAGCAAAAAAACAAGGGACACACATTTTTTTTAGCGGCCCAATATCACGTTTAAGGGTTAGAAAATGGGGCCAAAGTTTCTATATTTTTGTATGGAAACAAGTCTGAAGCTAATGATATTCTGATTTTTTGAACGCAGTTTTGATGGACTCGAAAAACCAGAAATGATGTCAATATTGCCTATGTAGTGTGTTAGGGTTGGTATTTATTTAAAATATTTAAAATATAAGTTAAAAAGCTCTTCGGAAAAAGTCACCGAACAATTTGGGTATGTACAACTCCACGATTTTATTTAATACATATTTTTTTAGCTTAATTCAACTTAATTCTTTAACAAATCGCCAGTTTCAATATCACTTAAAACATATTTTTTTGAATAACAAAAATACTTGAAAGCTATCGGACATGTTTTGTCCCATTGTTCTATAATTTCTAGTGTCCGACCGAACAGTTCGGCCCAAAAACTATATTTTGTCGGTTTTTTGATATCTAGAGGCAATGATGACAAATTTTGGTATTGGAAACATGTTTGTTGAGCCGACTTAATTCGATTTTGTGTATAAAATTTAAGAGAAAAGCCGAAGTTTAGCTATAAAGTTAAAAGTTCGGCCCAAGAACTATTTTAAATTTGGCCGAACTTTCTGAGGCCGAACAGTGAATACATTGCTTAACTACAGACTTTTCTTCAAATTTGACACTTAAAATAGCATCTAATCTGCCCAATAAACATTTTTCCATCCTCCAAATTTGTCCATAATGCTTTAAAATACCGAATACTGACCAAATGCATATTCTGGCCGAACTGTTCGGTCGGACACTAATAATTTCTCTGAAACAATTCGAATAATGCCGAAGAAACGGAAAATGGAGTAATTTTTGATCCAACTTTTTAACCCCTGAACACGAGATAGTTTTAATATCCCCAGTTTTAATACCACAGAAAACACATTTTTTTTGAATAACCAAAGTACTTGAAAGCTATTGGACATGTTTCGTATACCGGTTAATGCGATCTATATGCGGTCTATAATTTCTCTGAAATAATTCCAATTAAGCCGAGGAAACTAAAAATGGGGTAATTTTTGATCCCACTTTTAAACATCTAAGAGATTGGGCCGCTAAAAAAAACGTATACCTTAATGTGTTGTTCTTTATCACATATCCAAATTTCGGTAAGATCGGATAGAACCCATCGGGAGACTCCCTTTGTAAGTTTGTTGGTAATAATTTGTTAACAACAATGTTTAAAACTTGAATTATGCTGAAAAGCAAATGTTAGACTAAAGAACGGACAGACAGACAAATTAGATCCCATGCTTAAGTAGACAAACACCTATTTTTTGTTGCTGTTGTAGTTGGCATGTTAAAAACTAAACTATTGTTGTAAATTCTAACGATTTCCTTTAATCTTAAATCAAATATCTTTTAATTCATGCTTTAAAAGCAGCTAAATTTATAAGTGTATATACACTCAACATAAAAAAATAGTATAAAAATCGGTAAAAATTTTCAAAAATCTACTATAGTTGGGCATTATAGTTCACGAATTAAATAGTTAAATTCTATTCGATTCTTTTTTTAAAGCGCTGTTGTTACTCAGCCAAGTTATTTTTTTGCACTTTTTTTTTTGCTGAAATTACTGCTATTGATATCCATTTTTATGACTATTTAATATAAAAAAATAAAACTTTATTTAAAAAAAAAAATTGTTTAAGTACCCTATGGGGAATGGGACCGGTTCTGCGTGTGCCACAGGATTGGTCTCTTCGTGCCAGAGACCGGTCCTCTGCTAAACCCAACCCTATGTAAACAACTGGCAACTTTAACATTGGCTTGTCATAGGAGGGGGTCATTTGTCCTGCTTTAAACCACATAGTGGCATGCCACAGGACTAACCAAAGATGGGCATACCACAAGACTGTCGCAAAAGGCCCATGTCGTGTAAAATAAACGAAAACTAAACAGCTTCCAATGGGTAAAATTCTGGCCAACTGCCTTTCTCTTCTTAATAAGCATTCTGGTTAAGTGGTATGTCCTCCCTTTACCAGTCACAGGATTGGTAATTTTAGGACAATTGACACTGTTTAACCCACTTCACACAAAAAAAAAAATTTTTTCCGTTTAATTTCGACCCCTAAGTCCAAAACTACTTACCAAATTTAAAAAAAGATATGTTGCGCATTAAATCGTATTTCTTTTGCAAATATGACTGACCAAAGTAGCTTGATCCTAAATCGAGATGTAATCAAATTAGTGAAATTACTCAAAAATAAAAATTAAAATTAAAAAAAAACAAAACACATTTCAAAAACTACTCAATAACATTTTTTTAATTCGATTTTCAGTTTAGGAAGCCTAAATACATAATACAAAAATAGTCCATGTTTGTCACTGAAATTTTTTTAAAATTTGTTAACTAGTGTAATTATAAACTAGGCTATATCTCGGAAACTAAGCGACGTAAAGCAAACTGGACTAAAAATCGTAATGCAGTCTTTATTAACCACCTATAATATACCACCCGGTAATATATATGGACCTGTCACATAAAAATATTCGGACTTTAATCGAAATTTAATCATGAAGTACTGTCCATGGATTTAACATTTAAAAGTTAGTTAAAATTTTTAACAGACTTTCTTAGGTCACCTAAAATAACCAGAATATGATTCTCAACTTTATTGAAAAAATTTCAAATATTTGTACGGGCTTTTATCTGTGAGTGCAGAAGTATTATTAACTTTTATTTAAAAAACGCCCAGCAAAAACAAGTGGAGGAAGCAGTGCTTTAAGAACCACTTTAATTTGACTTCCAAAGCATTAGCATACCCACATTTTTTGCTTTTATAGAAGTTATTGTTAACAACTGCCAAAAATGTTAAATTAAAGTTATTTTAATTATTATCTAAATTAATAACATCCTAAGAAGTGCTTTTTCACCAGTTCATATAATCTTTTTTATTTATATGGAGGTAAGTGGTTGGATTTGCTATCAGAAGGTTGCGAGATTGATTCCACACAGGTGAGACAATTTTGTTTTTATGTTTTTTTATTTCTTTTTAATTTTATTGTATTTTTTATTTCATATGTTTTTTTCTGTGTATTTTAAGATAATTTAGTAATTTAAAAACGACGAAATAATTAACATCTTGATAACATCTATTTTGGGAATTTGCTATCGGACTTTTTGTCCAATATTTTTGTTCTCATTTTATCTTATTAAAGACAAATCAAATTAATTATTAAAAAAATATTTAAAAATATGCAATGAATTCAAAATTGTTAAATGAGCTTTTTTTTATTATTGCTTAATATTTTGTTTAACCTAAACGCAACTTAAAAATATTTTAAAAATAATTAATAATAGATCCTTGATAAAAACCCTACATAATAAAAATGTTTTAAAAAATCATTATTTTATCTTTTTTATAATATATTTCTGTAGCATATTTTTCTTGTTTTCATAAAAATATAACAATAATTTCAACTTAAGTTCGTTTTAAGTTTCTTGTACTGCTTAAGTGACTTTGGGTCAAATGGGTCAATACTGCAAATCGTGTCTCAGAATCGTGTGTTCAATACTCGCTTTCACCAAAAGATTTTTTTTTTTAATATTTAAAAAAAAAATCCCCTAGAGTATGCAGCACATTTTTATTAAGTAAAAATGTTAATATATGTATACTTAAAAAAGACCATCTACGAACTGTTGAAAAAGAGCATTCATGCACTGTTTAAAAATGCTATTAAAGAAGTTATATATTCACACCATCCGCCCAATGACACGACAATGTTAAAATCCTTAATGATTCACCTAAGTTTGCAGCACATCCGACTTAGTACTATTTCTTTCTCTACTCTTATTTTTCTGGTGTTTTGTTGGGTGTCTCTATTACATATCCCGTATTTCAGCCAATTTTTCTTGCAACAAAAAATTTTGCTGGGTAATCCCATTTAAGTTAAGTTGCTACTGATTGATATCGATAGTTTTTTTTCCCTCAACATTTTTATAGTTTGTAAATGTCTTAATTTACAGCTTTACGATGTTATAGTTTAATGCATTTTTTTATTTTTTTGGCCTTTTTTGCTTAAACTTTAGTTGCATAAATTTTAGATGCTTAAATTTAACGTTACAAAAATGTTTGGTTATTATAATGGTTTTGTAATGTTGTCAAAACAAAGTTATTGTAGGCGTTTGAGGTTTGTACTTTAACACCATTTCGTGGTTTAATGTCAGTGCCAATTAACCGGTGGATAATTTTACATCTTGTGTGTGAATAATTTTTTACAATGTAATAAATCTTACAACAGTTGCAAATTTTTAAACATAGTTGTATTAAATTGTTTCAGCATCACTCTTAATTTGTCTTGCTATGATTTACGGTTGTTTAACGCAGAGTTTTCTTATTTTTTTCCATTTGATATTTAACTTCTTATGAATTGGTTTACTTTACTCACGTATTACTTACTTGATCAGTGCTGTCTTGTGAATGTTAGCAATTACCAATATCCTCTGGAGATTAAGAAATAATGTTATTGAATTACGACAATGACAATAAAGGATATTAGCGTACTGTAAATTGAAACAAGTTTTATGTTGTAAAAGAATTTGTTAAATAATGTGGACCAAAGCTAATCAATCAATCTTATAACTGACAATTTTTTTATATTGAAACTTAACCCGAAACACCCTAGACGTTTTTTTTTTGTTAAATTTTGAAAAGATATTAACCCTTTCACTGCCGACTTTTTGTGTGTGGCAAAATAATTTTTTTGACTTATGATTTATTTTTTGAGACCCTAAAAATATCCTAAAAAAGTTAAAGAAAAAATGTTACCCCCTTCCCCTTTATACCGAAATAACTTGTACACTACAGTGTACATTGGTAGTCAACGGTTGCAGAGCTCTATTACTCTATAGTACTTGATACTTACTGTTCAATATGCAATTTGAAAATAAAAAAAAAACGCAAATTATTATTTTTTTACAAATATTTATTAAAAAAAGAATATTTTAATTCACGAAAAGTTAAAAAAAATATAAATACAAAATTTATGGTGAGTGATAAGTGAGGAAACAGTTGTTGTTACGTTGTATACATAAGTGTGCTTTACATTTTACGCATTGAATTTACGTTCTTTTTGTGCAACTTGGAAGTTTGCAACGCCCTGGTGCTGTAGAATCATGAAACATGGGAAAGTGACCAACTCCATCCAAGCGAATGTCTCTTACAGGAGCCGTAAAACGTCTCTTGTCATCCTGATTGACTTCGGAAAACGGATTATTTGATGGACGACCAACTCTTCTGACAGAGGGCTTTTCTAGTAAAACCAATGTATTGCAAATTACCGTTTTTATTTATGGTTACTTTTTACTACTCAATACTTTTTTGAACCATGCTTATAATAATCAATACTTGTAACGGTTTTAATTTTTTCAAGCGGAGTTGTATTTTGGTGGTAAAATAATGACACAGAATAATCAGACCCGATACTTGTTTCAAATGTCAAACAAATAATCGTTTGCAAAAACTTTAATTTTTTCATTTTGTTCTACTTTTTGTGCTAGAAATAATAAACTAATATAACGCGCCTAAAGAAAAAAAGATGTCATAAAGTGTTTGCTATATTAAATTAAAACTAGCTGAAAATCGATCTGTCTTTTACTAAAATTGTTGTTCCCCATTATGTGTTATAAAACCCTACTGTCGCATCTGTTTTAGTCTGTAAAAATGCCTTTTTACTAAAAAATACAACCGCGGAATTCTCAAAAAAATAACACAAGTACCAAGTACTTTAACACAAACGACTTTTTAAACTCCATGCAAAAAATGAAGCCATGCTTAACATATTGAGTAACAACCGTTGACTACCAATGTACACTACAGTGTACACAACTTTTAACTATTGCCGAAACCCAACCGATCGCTCAATTTTTTTTCAAATAAAAACTAAAATGATCGTTGAAGTATCTGCTTTAATAAACAAATTATTTGAAGTACCTAAAAATTATTCTAGCGAAGTTATTAAAACTCCAAAATGATAAAACTCTCAAAATCCGAAAATAGCAAATATTGGCATGAAATATCGCGAATAGAAACAACCCATATGTATTTTTCCTCCCCAAAAAAATATATAGCTTAGATAACATCCCAATAAACATATTTGTACACAAAAATTAGTAAATATTTTATTCGGTCATATTTTAATTATTTGTCAAAGATGTGTACACTGTAGTGTACAAGGGTAGTGAAAGGGTTAAGAAAACTTAAGTATAAGAAAACTGCAATCCCTTTTTTGATCCTGCCTCCTGGACATTCAGTATGCCCTGTTATCAATATTTCAATCGCGAAAACCACTGATTCAATAATTTCAGACTTGGGGGACGTCATTTACATTTCACAATCATTCACTTCGGAAATTTTTCTATATTATCAATAATATCAGACCTACGCTCACACTTGTGGGCTTAAACGCTTCCTTAGAAAGGAAGCGTTTAAGCCCAATTTTGCAATACCAGACATGGGACATAATACCAATATCTATGTTTTTAATTACAGGCCAATTACTTTTTTATGTTCAATTGCATGTAATTGGGTGAAATTAAGTAATTTCCCTGTAATTAAATACCCAGACATTGTTGCTAATCCCCATGTTTGGAATTAAATTTTTTACAAATTTTCTAAGGAAGCTATTAAGCTCACAAAAGTGAGCGTAGGTCTGATATTATTAATGATATGGAAAAATTTCACAAGTAAACGATTGTGAAATGAAATTGAAGTCGCCCAAGTCTGAATAATTTTAATTGCTGAAATTCCACCAGCAACGAACATTGCCAATTTAATTAGAAATTGACAATTGATGATTAATAGGTTTTTCGTTAAAGTTCTGCCTATTATGGAGGCTCTGGCTTTTCTAAAACTTCGGGTTCTGATGAGATCTTTAGCCAGATCGAAATACTAGTATCAACCTAGCTAATAAGTTTGATTTGCTTTATTTTTGTAAATATACAGAGGTTGAAAGCTCGTTATAAATTGAAAATGATAACTCTTCAATTGAATTATTTTTCAATTAAATAATAACTCATTTGATTAAAAAATTGATCAATATTGTATACCTTCTCAAAAAGCGAAAGACAATTGGGTAAAGTGTTGTTGTCATACCAAATGTTTTTGTATAGCTTGAATTTTTTAACATTGAATTCATAGCTTCATGTAATTCTCATTTAGTTAGCATATTTATTTAGATTCAATCAGAAATTAGTTATATTTTTACTTTCTATTGAAACGCAGGAATAATGGCAAAAACAATTTTTAATTTTTTTTTTGCAGAAATTATCGCTTTTGTTAAAATCAGTGTATTTTTTTTAATAATTTTAAATTTATTTTTTTTTTTAGCAATTTTAAGTTTTTCTAAAAAAAATTTGTCTTATTTGTTTTGTCGAAAAATTGCTCAAAAGTTTCGTTATTTAGAGCTAATTATGGGAAAAATATTCATATTTTTTTTTAGAATACTTTTGGTTCACTTTAGCATTTTTTAGTTTTTAGCAAGTAAATACTAATTCTATTTTGTTTTTATGAATTGCTAATAACAAAAGCTTTGCAAATGTCAACATTTCAAGAAATATAATTAAAAATTGTTTAGCATAATTTTTTAATCCGCAAATCGCAAAATAAAAGATAAATGCAATTTTTTTTTAACAAAAATCGGCTCAAAATTTTTTTGAAATCAAAGTTGATCAGTTGCAAATCTGCTTTCATAATCCTTATACATTTATTTTTACTGATCATCTCAAACAAAAAAAAAATTATGGGCGAAATAGCTGATAATTTTTTTTTTAATACTTTTTCCCGAAACAAACTTTGCATTGCAAAAATTGTAAGCCATATTTTTTAAAATTGATTTTTTTTGATTATTTCTGGAATATCGGATTAAAAAATTCTTTAAAAAATTTTCAATTATTTTTTTTTAATGTTGTTGCTAGTTAAGAGTTATACAAGTGTTTTTATAAGAAAACTAAAAAAAAAATAAAAATATATATTATATACTTGCTGAAAACTAAAAAATGATGTGGTGGACCAAAAGTATTCAAAAAAAAATTATTAATGTTTTTCCCATAATAAGCTCTACATAACGAAACATTTGAGCCTATTTTCGACAAAAAGTAAGACAATTTTTTGTTGAGCAAAATGCACCATTTTTGAAATCTTATATCGCGTGTCGGGACCATAATTTAATACTCATCGTACTTGTACACTAGGGTGGTCTTTCGTTGTATGGGCGAAAAATAAAAATGAGATTTTGACTGTACCCCTCTCTTAAAATATTTGTTAGGGTGTCAAAACACGCCACGCAAAAAATTAGAGTTCTTGCATAACGGGAAGATGTCCCGCATCGCCCTTGAAAATCGGGCCCCTTGGAAAAATGGGCATAATTTAAAAAAAAATTAAAATTTTGTTTCTTCAAAATTAAAAAAATATAAAATAATTTTTGAGTTGGTTTTAATCATAATTACTCAGATAAAAAATATTACTTTCCCAGAAAATCGCTAACTTACCCTAACTTTGTGTCAAAAGAATTAACAAATATTTTGGGTGTACCTCAAAGTGACTTTTTTGCATTTTTGAAAATTTTATTCAACAAAAACAAAAAACGTAGTGTTTGCTGTCAAGTATTTTATTAAACACATCTCAAGTATTAAATAAGCCAAGTACTGTGGATATCCGTTGGCAATTTTTTTTTTTAGAGCATTTTGATTCTTGGGGACTTCAAGGTTTTTTTTATTTTTATATATTTTTACTTTAAAACAAGGTTTTAATAATATTTCATCAATATTATTGTATATGCTCTTTTATATGATTGTAATAACTTTATTATAAAATACTATTTTTCTGTTGATAGTTAACCCATGTTAACCTGGGGTCAAATATGACCCACGTAAGAAAAATGCAGTTTTATGGCAAAATTTATAAATAAAATAAAAAAAGGAATAATTCAATTTATAGTTATTCTAAAAAATTTTCGTTAACCGTTTATAGTCTTCGAGTAGGTCAATTTAGTAAAAATTAGAACTTAAAACTTTTCCATGATGAAAATTTTGAGGGAAAAAAAATTTACACTATTAAATTAAAAATACGTTTTTCGAAAATACTCCTGAATATGTACAAAAAAAAAACAATTTAAATATGAATACAAATATCTGAATTTATACTAAATAATTAATTTTAATTCATTTTAAAATGTAAATAAATTACAATTAGAAACATAAACAAAAATTTATTTTGTCATCTTTGTGATTTTTGACTCTTTAAAATACGAGGGTCAATTGTGACCCCATGAAAACACAGGTTAACTATGAACACGCAAAATTATACTTTATAATAAAGTTATTACAATTATATAAAATAGCATACACAATAACATTGATGAAATATTACAAAAATCTTGTTAAAAAAAAGTCTATACAAATTTAAAAAAAGTTGAATTCCGCTAGAATCAAAATGCTCTAACAAAAATTTTTGCCAACGGATATCCGTAATACTTGGCTTATTTAATACTTGAGATCTGTTTAATAAAATACTTGACAACAAATACTAGGTTTTTCATTTTTGTTGAATAAAATTTTCAAAAATGCAAAAAAGTCACTTTGAGGTATAACCAAAATATTTATTAATTTTTTAGACACAAAGTTAGGGTAAGTTAGCGATTTTCTGGGAAAGTAATATTTTTTATCTGAGTAGTTATGATTACACCCAACACAAAAATTATTTTATATTTTTTTAATTTTCAAGAAAAAAAAATTGTAATTTTTTTAATTATGCCCATTTTTCCAAGGGGCCCGATTTTCAAGGGCGATGCGGGACATCTTCCCGTTATGCTAGAACTCTAATTCTTTGCATGGTGAGTTTTTGTACCCAAACAAATATTTTAAGAGGGGGGGCAGCCCCAAAAATCACAAGTTGAAAAATAAGGACCACCCTATTGTACACATATCAATAAGTTGTAGTTTTATTTTTGTATTAAAAAACAATTGAGTATTTTGACTTTCAAAACAAAAATAAAAAAAAGGGTAAGTTCAAAATCTGTACATATTTATGAGCCCTTTCGAAGTCTTCAAATAAAATACTTTTTAACATACAATTTGGACTCTTTTCTGAAGCAAATATTTGAACACAACAAAAAGAGTAATTTGTGATTTAAAATTTTCCTTTTAAAAAAATGTTGCTCTTATGTCAGATTGAATTTTAAATATTTTATAAATATTCTATAATGAGTCATAAATAAATGTATTTTAAGAGCAGAGTTTATGAAAGGCTCATAAATAAGACTCAAATACGAATCACATATGATTTCAAATTATGAGAGTGCAGAAATCGTTCATATTTTAGGCTCCGAAAAGAGTCATAATATATGAGCCGTCAGCCAATTGTTGGTTTGGCAAATTTTTCCTAAAAATTTCATAATTTTAAAATAATATTTGAATTAAAAATTAAAGATTTAAATTTGACAACACTTAACCTGAAAGTGAGTTACAGAAGTAAGTACTTACCACGATGGGCATTAGGGGTACAACCAAAATAAGGCCCTATCACCACGCTGTAGCCGATGAATGCTTCCTCAGGTCATTTCGGAACAAAAACGTTCCGCGTCGAAGCCGATTTCTGAAAGTCCTTTAAGATTTTTTTTTTTATTTTTTCAAAATTTTTTATTTTTTCAAAATTTTTATTTTTTCAAAATTTTATACTTTTAGCAATAAATTATAATATTTCGCAAATTTGCATAAGACAGCGTAGGTAAGTCGCAATATTTTATCATGATTATATGAATTTATACAGAATATTATTCAATATTTAATGGAAAAACTTATAATTTATTTATCATTTAATGAAATTATAAAGAAAATATTTTTATTTTTTTAGAACTTACTGATCCCAAACTTAATTACATTTGACGCGGAACCTTTTTTAACGATATCGAAAATCTAAAGATGCAGTTCTTATTGTTTTTTTATGCACTACATGGTATGGATAGGGCCATTTTGATATTTTCAAAAGTTGTAAAAAAGTTGTATCCCTAATGGACATATCGAAATAGAAAAGTAATACGTTACGTCCTTATTACAAAAAGTTTATTTTTCCACCTAACTCTTATAGAAAATTTCATATTCATGTGTTTTTATTTATAGCAGAGTATAGAGTATAAATTATTAATTCACTTTTTGGAGAGAGCCAACGGACCGGATTTTATGCTAGCAAAGGATTTTATGCTAGCAAAGGAAAAACCATGATTGGAGTTGATACATCCAATCATGCTTCGGACGATATTAAAGTGAACCTTTTTGCACTGCTTCAAATTTTTTTCTTCAATTCTTCATTGCATTTGGCTTCCCAACCATTTTCATACACTTTTTGGCATAAAAGACCCCAAAAGTCCTCAATTGGACGGGCTTTTGGAACGTTTGAAGGATTTGCGTATTTCGGTGGAAAATGTAAGTTTTTTTGCATTAAGCCATTCTAACGTCTTTTTGGCATAATGGCAACTGCTAAATCTGGCCAAAATAATATGTGGTCTTTAGAGTGTCTATCTCTCATAAATTTGTCCAGTTTTACTAAACATTTAGTAATATAAATATCCGTGTTTACAGCCATTACTGTCCACACTATCGGTTTTGGTGCAAACTTCGCTTTAGCCAAATACCGCACTTTGTCGGAAGCTTTTTTCAAGTAAACAGAATAAAATCCAGAATTAATATTTCAGTTGTTCCAAGCAGAAGAAAATTATTTTTCATTATCCAGAATTGAACATTATTTTTCATAAAGTTTTTCTCAGTTCTCTGCATTTTGTTGGTATTTCTGTCAATTGTTTTTGCTATATTTGGGTACTATCTTCCTCTGGTAGTGCCTTACGTTCATTTGGAGTAAGTTTTTGCGAATTAGTTCCTTGAAAACGCGAAATTTTCTTTCCAATTTACGATTTGATGTCCTAATTTAAATAACCGCAAATTTTTTTCCATTATCAAGCTTAGCTGCGGTCTATTTTTTTTTGGACGTCCTTCCTTTTTATCACGGTTGATCCCACTCCATTTTAAAACCATAAGAATATGGAAGATATTGTACTCGGTGGTTCTTGTTCCTAAAGAAAATGATGTAAAATTTCCAAGCATAACCGTATCATAGAAAATTTTTCTTAAACTGTTTTGTTCAACCACTTTTATTTTGAATTTTTTTAATTTTGGATATTTACAATAATTCTTATAATATAAGATTTTATTGACACGCATTTTGAAAAAAAACATGCCTACTTAGTAGTAACTTATATTTGAATTTTAGCCATATACTTAGTTGGCATAGGTTAAAAGATTTATTGAGATGATAAAAATCCTATTATATTTTTATCTAAATTATATTTCGAGATTAATAAGGGGTTGCCTTGGGCTGTTTTTGGTCAATAAGTTTTTATAGATTTAAATAAAACACATTGTTTTTATATATTTTCCAACTCGACGTTTCGTTGGCTTTATTCCAACTTCTTCAGGAGTTTTTTATTTATTTTCGTAAAATTAGTTATTTTACATTGTCAAGATTATTGAAGATTAAAATTAAAAAACTGGACTGTCACGACACAAATTTAATAATTAAAATAAAAAATAATAACGGCACAAACAAAAATATCACAGCTTAAACTTTAATGTTGTAATCACAGAACATATTTCATAAAATATCTATAACTATAGGGAAAGTGTAATACTTTTTTAAAATATTTTAACTCAAATTAGAAAAATCAATAAATTTTTGCATGCAGCCTGTGCCTCAAAGGGTTAAAAAAAAAAATCACAAACATTTAAAAAAATCACCAATATTATAAAATCACCGAAATTAAAAGAAAAGTGCAAAGAATTTAAATGTTTTCGAGATATAGACGATTTAAATTTTGTTTAGGTGATTTTTCAATTAAAGCGAGTTTTTAAAATTTGGCGGTTTGTTTTAATTTAAGTTATCTCTTAAATTTTAGTGATTTTTTCAAATTTCATCGTTTTTTTTTTAGTTTTAGCAACTTTTTTCGCGTTTCTGAATTTACTACAGAATTGATCCACTTAGAATAAATTCTATTCCAAGTACTTCAGAACTAATCATTATGTTGATTATTTAACAAAAAAATAAAATATGCAAAGATTTTGAATATTTTTCTCCTGACAAGTTTGAATAACCTACATTTTTAGAATTTTTTTTAAATATTTAGGCACTTGCCTATAGAAAAATATTAACACTTTAAGAAATTTTTCGTATTAGAAAACTTTCTAATTCTGGAACTTTTTTAAATAGACCAAATTCAGAAGCTAAGATAATTTTTGCATACCCAAATTATTGATTTTAATACATTTTTGATATTTAACAGTTCTTAATACATTTGCATTTACTATAAAAATTACTGCTTATTCTATTTAAATTTTATTCTATACGTTTTAAAACAGGTTTGATATAAAAAATTCTTAAATTCGGAGATACAGGAAGTTAAAGAGTTTTTCTGTTCACGTTAGAAAAGGTGTTTACTATAAGGACGTGGTCAAATTACAAAAATATTGAAGAAATAGAAACATTTCTTATAAAAAAAATGTGTTCACGTTTTAGAGCTATTGAACTTTGTTCACGGTTTGAAATAGCCAATGTAAAAAAAGTGTTCATGTTTCTGGGACGTTCATGTTACTGGATGTTCACGTTTCTGCGAGTCCACTGTACAACCCATTTTTTTTTGCAATAAGAAAAACGAAACATAAAAATCTAACTAAGATGTGTGTCTTTGTCTTTCGCTTTCGCTTTAGTCTGTCTAACTGCTGTATATTTGTTTGCAATTTAACCACACTAGATTATTAATCTCTATAAACATTTGGTTTACAAATACACATTTAATCTTTATTAAATTTAAATATTTTATTTTGTCTTTTATTTAATAAATAGACAATTACTTTCACAAGCCGGTGACAACGCAAAATTTAAGTTGTTTTAATCCAAAATTTTGTTTTATGTCTGAAAAACAGATACAAAAATCTTCAGTGTTTGATTTTTTATATGTCTTACTAGAGTTGTACTTTTTAGTATCATTTTCCTAGTCAATACTACATCTTGACATGCCGCGACATTTAGTTCATTCATTAATGTGCTAATCAGCACTATTTTTTTAGCAAAATAAATTAGTAAAACATTAGTATAATATTAGTAAAACATTAGTTCAAAACAGATAAGTGCTGAATAAGTATAACTAAAATTTTAGCTAAAAACATAATTTTACCAAAATATTTGCAGAAAAATAGTATATCTGATATATATCTGACATTTTACTAACTTTTCTACTAACTTATTTTTTTGAGTGTAGAAATGTAGGTTAATTTTTCTAGTTTTTTTCTAGAACATGTATGATCATATATATATGTTCATATATGAACTTTTTTAACCGGCTTCCCAAGTATCTGTGCGAATCAACAAATTTTCAACAAACTGACATCGATATGTTCATGCATATTTTGGCACATTTTCCTATTAATGCATATTTTTAAATATTTTGTTATAAATGCACATATTAATGCATGTTTTCTCACCCCATTTTTTGGTACATATTTTGCATTAAAATGCATATTTTTGCAAAATTTTTATATTTGATTAATTTTTTTTCTTTAAATTTAAAAATATTTTTTTGATACATATTTTTTTTTATCACGAACACAAAAATATATAATGACTAACCTTATTACGATGATTAATGCTAATTTTAATGTTTGAAACGTTTAAAAAATCAATATTAAATGCATATTTCTAAGTTTTAATCATATATTTTATGTACGTAAAACACGATAATAAATGCATAAATCTTCGAGCCCTAGTCCTCACATATTTATCAATTTGAAATAACTTTCAAATTTCCAGTCCATTGATTTATACTTAAATTTTCATTATTATTTGGAAAGTGAAACAAAATGTGCGGATTTTAAAAGCATTTTATAAAGATATATCAAATTTTATCAAATTATATATAAATTGATGAAATTAGTTAGACCCATTTTTCGGATCAAATTATATCAGGTTAAATACCATGGGATCTCATGAGATAAGGTTATATATACCATTTTTCGGAGCAGCTATGATATAATGGGATAATGAGTCATATATATGATTATATATGACTCATATCGGAAATTTTTTCATCGGGTAGTTATTATAATATTTCTAATTCTTATTGTTTAGTTGAGTACAACAAAAATATTTTTTTTTTAAGTGAAATATTTCTCTTATAAAAAAGTTCTCAGAACTTAAAGCAGCTTAAAAATTCAACTTATATTTCAAATATTTAAAAATTCAATACGCATTTAAGACAATAATGCATTATTCAAACAAAATAATAAAAAAAAAAATAAAAAACAATACCAAATATTACAGCATTCCCATCTCCAAATAGAATAAATAATAAAGTTTTTATTGCATAATATTCTAAGGCATTAGTATCTCATAAAAAAAGATATAGACAAGCACAAAAGTATTTAAAAGAAAATATTTAGTTTTAACAAAAATCTTTTGAATTATTGATAAGTTAATATGCAACAGAGGTGACCTAAATAATTTGTTATAAGACGCGCAGCGCAAGCTGAGCGATAAAATATAACAGAGAATATGGAATGAAACCATGAAAAATATAAATGATAAACGACACGCGAACGTGTTTAGAACAGCAAAAAAAAAAATGTATTATATGGAAAAAGAATAGAATGCAATATAATATGATGTGGTAGTAGAAAAATTGTTGCATTAGTGCATTATATACATACATTAGGGTACCAGTTAGTTTTAAGAGGATCCTTACTGATCCTCAGAAGATTTCTTTTCACCTTACTCTTACATTTATTAACAATTAGTGATTTCTATTTGTAAAAGTAACATTTTAATCATGATCTCAAACCTGACAATTCAGAGAGAAATGCAATTTTTACATACAAAATTCTCAAAGTAACATTTTAATCATGATCTCAAACCTGACAATTCAGAGAGAAATGCAATTTTTACATACAAAATTCTCAAACCAAACTTACGGGTACAATGAAATGTAAAATCTTATAAAAAAAATCAACTAGAATATGTTGCGTTTAAATATTAGTATACATGCCGGATTCCCAATTCGTGATCAGTAATAGTAACAGTAGCAGTTGGACTGGCAAACCCTGCCAATTCAAAAGCTATACGATGTAAAAGCTGTTGGCTGAACTTGTAAGTAAAGACGGAAATAGCTCATATTGTTCGGGTAATCAACAGTAAAACAGTAAAAACATCACATATTTCAGTAAGTTGGTTAATATATAAACCTGATTAAAACGTGAGTTCCTGTGGGTGTTGGATTAGAATAAGGCTGAAGACGACTTAGTCGCTTAGGCCGAGAGTGCAGCACTCATTCTTGCGCTTATCCTCACACGATTTTTTTTCGTCTTTCTCTTACATTTATTAACAATTAGTGTTTCTTGAATATTTAAGTTTTAACCGCGAGTTTGAAAAGCTCGAAATATCTAAACGGTAAATTAGTTAATTTTTAAAAATATTTAATGAATCAGAAAACTGAAATTAACGTTATGTATTTATTATTAGCTCATTATTCACATTGCACTTCTTAAAAGTACTAAAATGTTTGAAAAGTACCAAAATCTTAGAAAACTACCAATTTTACCATTGGTTTATAAAAGTACAAAAGTCTTATAAAGTCTACAAAACTTTTTAGTTAATCGTGAGTTTAGAAAAGTACCAAAATCTCAGAAAAGTACCAAACTCATGACTTAGTCTTGGGACTATAAAAGTATCAAAACTTTTGAAAAATAACAAACTCATTACTGTACGTAGGTTTATGAAACTAGCTAAATTTAAGAAAATTACAAAACTCATGAAAATTAGCAAACTCGCAACTTAAATGTGTGTTTATAAAAGTACGAACATTTTAGAAAAGCATCAAACTCATGACTTATTTGTGACTTTATAAAAAGACCAAAATCTAATAAAAGTAAAAAACTCATTACTTAACTGTTAGTTTATAAAAGTAACATTATTTAAAAAAAAACCTCATCGTGAGTTAATAAAATTACCAGAATCAAAGAAAAGTACTATACTCACAACTTAACCATGTGTTTAAAAAAGTACCAAAATCAAAGAAAAGTACCAAACACATTACTTAATCGTGGGTTAAAAAAAAAAAACAAAATCTAAGAAAAGTACCAAACTCATGACTTAATCGTGGCTTCTAAAAGTACCAAAATCTTAGAAATTTACCAAGTTAATGACTTAATCGAGTGTTTATAACAGTATACAAATCAGAGTAAATTACCATAATCATGACGTAACCATGGGTATATTTAAGTACTAAGACATAAGAAAAGTATCAAAATCATGACCTAATCGTGGGTTTAGAAAAGTTCCAAAATCTAAGAATAGTACCAAACTAATGAATAAATCCTGTGCTTATAAAAGTTCTAAAATCTAAGAATAGTACGACACTCATGACATAAGACTGTGCTTATAAAAGTACCAGGGTTTATAAAAGTACTTAATCTTGTGATTATATAAGTACCAACATCTAACAACAGTGCAAAACTCATGACATAATCCTGGGTTTATAAAAATACCAAAATCTATGACTAGTGCCGAACTCGTTACTAAACGATGATCTTATAAAAGTACCAAAATCAATAAAAGGTATCAAATAAAATGTACCGTCAACGATTTATTCGTTAAAAATGTAAGATTAACTAATTGTGTTTTTAGGTACTAATGTTTTCTCGGCTATTTGAGATTTACTTGTAGGTATTTGTAGGAATTAAAAACTTAAAGGTACGAAAGTTTATTTAATATTATCGACTAAATAATGTGGGTTTAAAGACACAAACAAGTTTTTAAGATTTCTTAAAAATTCAATTTGTAATAATGGGTTTTTTAAAGCTACCAAAATCTTAAGAAGGCACCAAAACATGGTGGATATTTAAAATTTAACAGTTTGATTGTAAAGAAACCAAAATCATAAAAAGGTACCAACATTTTTGGGCATGTGGATTGTAGTAGCAGATTTTAATGTTCTTAAAAATATATTTAAGAAAAAGTTAAGTTTTACAATCTCTTAAATAGTTCAAAAAAAAAAAAACAAAATCTGCCCTGTGTAATAAAGTTATTAATAATCCTGATTCCATTAAGGATTTATAAAAGAAACAATATCTCAGTATCGTAACAAAATCTAGGATGATAAATTACTTATTGTTGGTATATAAAATAAAGAATATAAAAAAATTACAGCTCCTGCAGCCTATTTTTTTTTTTCATTATTTAAGGGGAACAAATTCTTAAACCAAATAATTACCACCCTATTACTCATAGTGAGTAAAGAATTATGAAAATGTTAATTTTTATTTAGCACGGGATGAGGTTTGGAAACATAATATTAAACTAAAAATACTTCTGAAAGTGACCACAAGCAAAATGTCAGTTATGCTAGACAAAAAATATAAAGCACGCTTTAGTTTAAGCTACAAAAAAAAAAAACACAAATATTTAAGTCATGAGCTTGAACTGATTGCATATCTTTAAACAAAAAATGTAGCTATTCCATTCTTTATTTCTATCTTAGATATTTTTTCGTTACCATTTTATTTATAGGCGACAGCTAGTGTAGGCGTTTAACGGTTTTAAACACTACTATGAAATTCGCAACAATAAAAAAATAAAAAGAATTCAAAACTTAAATCTCCACATAAAAAAAGAGAAGTTAATATTCAACACAAATAGGCGTCAAAATAGGCGTGTAAACTATTAAATATTTGCTATGTTTAAACAGAGATTACGATTACCATAACAAATCTAAATCATGATTTTTTTCTAAAATAAGTAACAGCAGCATCAACAAAAACCAAATAAATACCAAACACAGCTGAATACTAAAATTATTTTTGCTGTTAAAGATTTTAGATTAAAGAACAATTTCAACTACAAAATAATAAAAAAAAAATAAGAAATGGTTTGTTGAACTTGACACTTGGTTGTCATAATTATGTGGTTAAATTTGTTATATAATTAACACTATGATAGATGAAGTACAATTAATTATAACTAATTTACAGCTACAATCAACACATTTTATATCTAATAAGATTTATAAAAAAATGGGAACGAAAAATAAATATGAAGCTCTTTAACTATTTTACTCGACTGACAGTTAAACAAAAGACTTAAGACATATACGTGAAATATTTCAAAGCAACTGCTATTTTTTGCTTCTAAATGTTACAAAACAAAAGACTTAAGCAACAAACCTTTTTTCTGGTTGAATACAAAAACAGTGCTTATAGTTTATTACAATAAAACAGCAAACAAATCATAAATTCATTTGCAGAATATTAAATAATAATTTAAGCAAAAAAAAAAAAATAAAGTTGTATAAACTTACTACTTAAGTAGTTTATGGTTATTATAATAGATTTAGCGAAGGAATTCCATTTAGAAAAAAAAATATTCTAATCACTATACAAAATTGGAAATTTGCTAATATATATTGTTATACTTTACAATCAGAACAGATTTTTGTTTTTTTAATTTAAACATAACTTTAACTCATTAATGACACGCCATAGATCCGCTGGAGATTTTTCAACCAACTTTTACAGATATTTTATTTAGAACCAAAAATTTATGTTTAAAAAACTTTTAGAAAGTTTTAAAAACATAAATTTTTTTTTGGAAATATTTGACTACCTCAACCCATTAAAGAAACATCGTAGATCAGTTAGACATATTTCAACCATATATATAAAACAACGCTTGATTAAGAAAATTTTGTATTATTTTTGCTTTTAAGTGCCCTCTGGTGGAAATATTAGCGACAAAAGTTGAAACTTTGACATTATATAAATGCTAGAGGGTTTACGATAATTTAAAAAATAAAATTTTGTATAATTTTGTGACTAAATCTTTATTCAGAAATATATAAAAATTTGATTTTAAAGATGATCGATTTATTTTTGAAAAATATCGTGGTTTTGGACCATTTTATAAAATGGCCATATGGCAACCCTAAAGATATAATTTTTAGACATTAGTGATATTTTAATAAAAACCATCCATTTTTATGTTCTGATTTGCAAGCGGAATACATTTTGAAATATTTTGGAATTTGTGGACTTGGTACTTACATCGTGCGATCGGTCAGACTTTCAAAAATTATATATGAACTAATTTCTAGCAGAGAAATACACTTTATCAACACAAAGATCAAAAATATAAAAGATAAGACTCTTTTATATTTTTTTTTCGTTGTGGTGTAATGGTTAGCGCGTTGGAATGTTACACAGATTGCCGGTGACGACAACATCAATTTAGAAAAATAAATGTATGAGTTTTCTATTACTCATATGTATCGCTGTGCCCACCTTCGGTGTTCCCATAGCACTGAACCCCACCGAAGTAAAATAATTAATCAGGGCTATGAAACAAAAAGCTTTAATAAATTCGCCAACTCTACATCAGGTGGCGAGAAACAACTGTTCTAAGACTTATCCACTCGGGCAATTACAGTGTTGTCATGTTTGAAGCCCTTCATCTTTCACCACCTTTCATCTCTCCACTATCCCCTTTCCAAAGAAAGCAACACATTAATTGATAGGAAGAATTTCCTGAGTGTTGCTTCTCTTTAAAAAAAAAAAAAAAACAATTTGAATTTTAAAATTGCAAAAGCCTTTACTATTGTTGTTTCGTAAAATCAAAGAAACTTTCTTAAATATTACTAAAAAGGTGCTTCGTAAAATTTTAGTTTTTTGATTTGTATTATTTTTATTTTTTTTTGATTTGAATTAGTTCCATTCTTTCAATTTTGTTTTTTGCTTCTCATCAAGTAAATAAAACAATACTGGTAAGGCGTCGATTTTTTTCCTTCAAAAGTTATAATTTGGGTAAATCTTCTATCCCTTCTACATTGGTCCTCTGAAGATTTTCGGTGACACGAAATGAAACATGCAAGGACCTCTCAGTAGATAATGTCTGCATTAAATTAGCGGATGAAGACATTTAAAATTAATAAATAAACATTACACGGTTTTTTGTTAAACAATGATGATCTTGAACTTGAATAATCTTGCTCACATCATAATTTATGATAAAAGTTCGAAAAATAAACTTTTGGTTTTAATTTTTTAAAATTTAAAAGTTAAAAATTTTTAAAGTCTGCATTAAATTTATTTTCGTCTAATGGAGTTATGAAAGTTAGTTTCGTAAAAAGTTCCATGGAATGTTTTAGGTGCTATCTGAGCTATATCGACTTATTATACAACATAAATGTTACTTTTCCACTTACAAAAAATCAAAAATAAGTAGTTATATATGTAATTATTTTTTCACTTCCTGTAGGAATGAGTCTAAAAATAGATTTTTAAAACAATTGTAGATCATCAATTTATATTTAAAATAATGATAACGCTAAGTAAATGTGGGTAACGCAATATTTTTTGTAATGAAATAATGGGAAAATGAATTAGTTAATAGTAAGTCCTTATTATTTGCGTTAAAGTAATGCAGATAGTAATTTGGTGTCCTTATTGGTAGTGAGAAAAGTAATGATATGTTATTACCTTTTCTACACTGGGATAATATAGTTTTCCAAAACTCATCCCTACGACCAATGCTGGGAGTAGGGTTCTTATCCAAAAGTATTTTAAATTGCCCCCATTAAGCAAGTTCAGAAATATTTAAAAAAAATAAAAAAAAAAATTAGATAAAAATTTGAACGAAAAAAATTCCATTTTCAGAACACATTTATATTTTTTGAGTTTAAAAAAGTCCGCAATGATATTTTTTTAAACGGCTTGCGATAATTAAAAAAAATTTATAATAGGAATTTAAGAAAAGTCATGATGACTGCATAAAAAAATTAATCATTTTCTTATGATGTTGAAAAACTAATAAACAAAGAATCAAAAAATTCAAGATACAAAATTAAGATGTTGAAATTCAAAGTTAAATATTTTTTAAACCATAAGGGCTACTACAGAACTTATAGCAGTTTTTGCTTTATCTTGTAACCTAAATTATCAAAAGACTAAAGTCAGCCAAATCGGTCTACATTTGTAAAAGTTATACGCTTATACGTCTTTATTATACCCGAGATGGTCAGTTTTGACACTCTGTAGCACAGCCTGTGTTAAAACAGGGTGACTACAGAAACAATTTTTTAAAGGCTACCTCCCCCGTTTCAATTTTTGAGTACACTTTTTCCGTATTGTACCAGCAGCTTTGAATATCCATAATTATTACCATTTTTTTGTGTTTGGAACCACTGCTCGATGGTTTAACATATTAGTTCAAATGGGTCTGTCCAGTAATTAAAATTATAATAGCACATTATAGACGAACAAAAATCTAAGAAAATCATAAATTATTCCTGGGTTTTAAAGGATTATTGTTTTATGTAAAATAATTCCTTTTGCATTCGTTATTCCATTGTAGGGTATCATATGGTCCGACATGATCGCCCAATATAAAACAACAAGTTGTTTCCTTCTTCCTGCAATTGACATTTAATCACTATTATTGTAATTGATGATAGTAATAATAGAAAAGGACAAATTGTTATGAGTAAATGATAGTAAAATAAATTACCTCCAGGCCTTCACGACACCACTAACCATTGCAATTGATTTAATTTATTTTGAACTACAGAAAATAACCAAAGCAATTCATTGAAATACAATTCATTCATTAGCAATCCCAGGAAAACTTTGGTAATGGGTGCGATAAATTAATGCAGTATCTAGTAAGCTGTATTTCTTAACTGTATCATTGTTGTTCAATAAAAAGTAATGACTTAATGGATTAAATAATGTATTACTTTGTAATGAACACTCATTACCTTTAATATTATTTCACAACATATAGTAATTAGTAACCAACAGTTGGTCATGTAATGTATACTCCTTAATTTTAACATTACTTTAAAATTTAAAGTAATGAGTTACCAGTAATTGGACACTAATGGGTTAAAATGGGAAAATGGGGTATTTCCTTCCCCAAAATTAAATTTTTCAATACAAAAGTGTTAAAGAAATAAGAAAATGAAAATTATTCAAGTTCGAGGAAATACTCTATATTTCTTTATTAGGATATTGTCCTAACAAATAATCTATAGAGTTTTTGTTTTCAAATTTATTAATTAACCACTTTCAGGAATATGTTGATAGATCTATTTCGGGAATTTTCTAGGTTCCCATCTTCAGAAGACGTTTTGCGGTCATGTTTACTTCCCCTTTACATCCTGATTTTAAATATAAAAAAAACAACTGTAAAAATGAAAAGGAAAATAAAAACAAAAATCGTATATTGTATATTTTAAAAAGGTAGAGCTTGCACATAACAAACAAGTTTTCAATTTATTTCTGATCAATGGTGATAATCTTTAACGTCGAGCTCATATATTAGTTCTCATTTAGTGGGAAAACTAGGTTATATAAATGTTTAATGTTTTCATGGGATTGTCACTTCTTTCAAAACGTATTCTGATGATGGGAACCTAGAAAATTCCCGAAATAGATCTATCAACAAGTGGTCAATTAATAAATATAAATATAATAAATTTGAAAACAAAACCTCTATAAATTATTTGTTAGGACAATATCCTAATAAAGAAATACAGCGTATGGACTCGAACTTGAATAATTTTCATTTTTATTGCACAATTATATGTCGAAAAAAACAAAATTTTTATTTTTAATAAAAATTATATCAAACTTGAAATTAGAAAAGTTTATAGAAACGACTCTAATTTCCCTCTTCAAAACCTTTTTCTGGATCCGCGACTGCACTTTAATGATACATCATTACGCTTTACATTATTTAAAAACATATTATAACAACTTACTGGTCATAAATTATATAATGCATGACATATAAACGTAAAGTAATATTTATTATTTTTTTTTGAAAAGCTACACTCACAAGAACTTTTCCATAAAAGTTCAACAGTTATTTAAAAAGTTGTTCCGTAAAGTTCAATGGAATATGAAGTTAAATTACCAAAGAAATATATTTTTTAACTTTTCTGTCTGGTATTCAATAAACAAAAAAAAAAAAAAATATTCAGTTAAAAGTTTCTAATTAAAACAAAATATTGTTTTATTGTATTGAGTATTGAAATAAACGAAAAAAATCTATTGTTCTTACAGATTATGTCAATTAATTGTTTAAGAGTTGAAAATAAACTAGAAAATATAATTGCTTTAAACGAAAATTAAGTTGTCCCTTTTTAACTGATTTTCAATTAATTTAATGTGTATATTCCGTAGTCTTTACGGAAAAAATATTGTGAGTGTATATTTAGACACTTTAATTTGTGATTTTTTGTACGCATGAGGGTAAGGATTATAATTTAAACATCGCAATCAAAAACTGAAAGCACAACAATTCATTTACATTTTAAGCAACCCATTCTTATATGTGAAGTTAGCTCAGTTGGTGGAGTTATCACCACAGACCCCAGGTTCGCATCTCAGCGTAATAATTGTAATAATTTTTTTTTATAATTTTTTTTTATGAAAGTCTATTTATAGACACATTACTTGTAACAATCCAGGAATCATATAAGTAACAAGTTACTTTACTCCCTACTAGGCAATGAGTCCGCCCATTACTTTTAGGCTCATAGCCCGTAAGATTCATCAGTGAAGTAAGGTGAATTGTAATGCGTGGAGCAATATGGCGATACATTACTCTACCCATTATTTGGTAATGTGTGGTTTTGCTGGGATTTAAAGACTCATTCTTCGACGATACCTTATTTGCTGTTGCAAGTACTTTTATAAAAGTTTTCCATTTCTTAAGTTACTTGCAACCAATTGCTACCTTGACCATCATGTAGCTATAAAATTATATATGTTGGTTGTACTAATAAATTTTAAATGCTATAATTTAATGTTAAATAGTTGGCGCGTCGTTGGAAGAGTCATTTTGTTTTTATATTTTTACTTTCGTTCATAGAAGATTAATTTTTATTTGAAGTACGAGTAGTTTTTTAAGTGGCATACATTAATGTGGTATAGAAATAACAGTGTTCTATAGAAAAATTATGTTAACGAAAAGTTGTCAAGGCTACAACAAATAAATAATGAAAATATAAGGAAGCTGACAGTGAATAAGTTTGAGAAAATGGAAATCATTATTTTTAATGAATTGAATCTCAAAAGACTGCAGAGGTATCAAATGATATAAGTATTACTATAGATTATTTCAAATACTTTAAGCCCTATTTTCACACTGTCCCGTTAGCTACTAACTGGGACTTTAACTGACACATTTATTGTTGTTTCCCATATACATTTTCAATTAAACTGTTTGTTAAATTTTAACTGGACATTCAGTAATCAGGCCTAATACACTCTAAAGTTTGAAAAACCATAAATAATCATAAAATTTTCCTAAACAACACTTTCCTAAATAAATTAGACATTTCCATTTGAAACAAAATGTGAAATAAACATTACATGAAAGCACCTGTTGCTTTAATACTTATTTAAGTTTATGTTACAACTTGACTTGGAAAACATAAAACTCTTGTTAATCTTACTCACATAATACAGTGAATTTATGAATATATTGTACGCTTTAATTGAACAAACCATAAAACCTTATGGTGAAACTGACATTTATAAACTTTGCTAAAAAATAATGCAGAATTTGGGTGGTTATATAAATCTATAAAAAAATATCAATCGTCAGCCGAAAAAATCTTTAGACTCTTACAATTATATTATATGTTTAAGAGACTCTGCACTATAAAAATTATTGTCCAAAAATGTTCTAATTTTTTTATTTATTTAATCAGTCTACTGATTTATATCTTTCCGACTATTGTATTGGTGCTAGTATACAATTCCATATTAAATGTGTTAATTATTTTGTTAATTAAATATTAAAAACAAATTAAAAATGAAATTACATTAATTAATAACAATGCTACAAAATAAACCGAATTTTATATACTTGAAAAGCAAGCAAGTGGGTGTTGTTGGTCTTTTGGAGTAGATTATATTAAGATTTTCAGAAACTTTTATACACCCTTTAAACCCTATTAAACAACCTTGTTTAACTTACAATGTAACTCTGTTGAGTGATTCCTCCAGATTTCGATAAAATTCACATGCAAACAGAAAAAAGAGAATCATGTTATGATATTTTATGAGCATCATGTATGATTGAAACACGTGACAATCATAATATGATTGCCATAACCATATTATGATTATATTTGATGATAAAATCGTTCCCAGTGATTATAATATGATCAGCCAGAATCAATCTTTTTGATTGTTAGGATCATAATATGATAATTTTTTGTCATCAATCATGTTCGATCATATTTTTTTCTCTGCGTATAGGTAAGGAACATAGCCGCCCAATCACATATTTAAGGGGGTAAAAATGGATTTGAAGGTTTTTGGAAACCTTTTTGTTTTATTTTTTTTCATTTGATATTATTTCCCTTAATAGAAAGGTCGTTCAAATACCTTAGATTAGATTAGACTAGAGTGGCACTATGCACCGCGACCAGAAGTTGGTTATTTGTGCTGCCAACGAAGCCAACTATCCTACCAGGTAAACAATTCCAAACGTCCGATGTCGTCACTATTCGACCACCAAAATAACGCACCCTCCGGTCGGAGAGCCTCGGACATTTGCAGAGAACATGCTCTGAGGTCTCGGGTTCCAATTCACAAAACCTGCACGTATCCGTAGAGGATCGTCCCATCTTATACAATTAATACCTAAGGCCACAGTGTCCCGTGAGGTAATACGTCACGGTCCTTAGTTCGCCCCTCGTCATAGACAAGAGTTTCCGCGACCTCTCCGCAGAGGGAGAGCCAGGCGGCACTTGGTGCCCTCAAGGCACCAAGTGCCGCCTTGGTGTCAGATTGAATGTAGATCGTGGCCCCACGCATCCTCCTCCGCAGACACTCTTCCACACAGATACAGATACCTTGCTTTTGACATTAAATTTGTATATTTTTTCTTTGAAAGAAACACGAAAAAACGCAAAAACCTAAAACTTACATTATTTTCAATCCCAAATTTTAACCCTTAAACATGAAAAGGTACTCATTCTTATTTGTTTTTTACCCCCTATTACATATTCAAATTTATGGTAATCTGAGAAAACCCATCAGTGGTGCTTCCTTGTTTTTTATTTTTGTTTTATTTTTGTTCAGATTTGAAAGGAATAATAATAGCCCAGTGTAGAACAGCATTACCATATAAGTGCACTTAGAATACTATGTAGGTAAAAACCACTGCGTATGTAGTTAAAAACAAATGAAATTTCATTTGAAGAAAGGACGACTTAGATTTTAGTAAATTCAACTAACATTGTTGTTTGTTTTTTACTGTTCAAAAAATGAACCACAATAGTAAAACCACATATGCTGTAAAAAATAAACAAACATTTAAATGTTATATTTTTTAAATAAAAAAAAACTACTGTATAAAATGAATGTAAAATTATAATACAGTAACTTGATGTGGTTTGTTTTTTTTAAATGAACTACAATTGTAATCAAAACTAAAAATTTTTCTATAAAGGACTGTTTTAAAAAAATAAAGATACTGTATTAGAACTCAAACAATTACAAATAATTACAGCAGAAGTTCTCTGAGTGTATTAATATGAGCACATATTTGGTAATGGCAAGTACTAACGTTTCTCTTTACAATGACATATGACATATAATTACTAAACACCTTACGAAAAATCAGAAAATATGTGGTTTCCTATATGCTTACTAGTATGGACAAAAATAATGAGTCTAAAAATAAATTTTCAAAAACCTAAGTTTATTAAAAAAAAATAATTGTTTTATTGACATTTTTTTTTTTTCTAAAATGGGCACGGGCTTCGAAACTAAGTCTCTAGGTTCTCAGGCCAGCGCTCTACCATTTGAGCTATCGAGTCATGTTACACTTGATAGATAAAAGTATAAATAACTTGCTTGCACAAAATTTCATTACTTTCCTGCTTAGAAAAAATAAAAAAACCATAACTATGTGCTTACTAACGTTGAAAAAATAATGAGTCCAAAAATAGATTTTCAAAAAATTTCGAGATTACTTTATATTTAAAATAATGATAAAAATAAATACCTATGAGAAACACCTAATTTTTTTTGTATTCAAATAATGAGAAAACTAACTACTTATTAGTGTTAAAGTAATGCAGAGAGTAAGCGGGTGTCATTACTAGTAGTGGGAAAAGTAATAACATATCATTACCGTAAAAAAATATGAAAATATATTTATGGTAGTCGTACTTGCAACACTTTAAAAAGTGTAGTTTAATTTTTCAAAACTATCTATATATTTTTCGGCAATAGTGTTTTTCTAACTCATTCAGTGAATGCGTATTTTTCTGTTTTGGTACCAAAATCCTTATTTAAAATTTTTGCTTGTTGCTAGTTTTTTGTCCATTTTTTTCTCTATACCAGGGGTGGCTAGACTTTTTTCATTGTGTGCCAAAAAACAGGCGTATTTTGTTGTAAAAAAGCATCGCGTGCCACCTTATTTACATTTTTTAAAAGCCCTTTTCAAGTGGAGTCATTACACATTTTTCTTTTTATAAAGTCATCTCCAGAGAAGAATTTGTAGTTTTAACTTTTAATTTTTTGTACTTTTAATTTGTGAGCGATCCCGAAAATTTTTACTGGCCCGAACTCGCAGATTTTAATGAACTTTGGATATGTTGTAAAGGAGCACGAAAGTAAACACACAAACTTTTTTTTTAGCTGCCCAATCTTACATTTAAGGGTTAAAAAGTACGGTTAAAAATGTATTTGTTTTTGTATGAAAACTTGTTTTTCATTTACTAAAACTATATGTATTTGTACGTTGGGTTATAGTACTCAAGAAGACAGGAACTTTAATACCCATATTGCCTATATAGTGGACGCAGAGTTGCAACATTTGTGATCAACAGGGTGTCCGCCGGGAAGTTATACTAAAAACATTTTATCAAAATCAATCATCGATTACTGTGACGATGAGAAAGTTACGTGAAATTTTTTGGGAGGAACAACGTGCCAACAAAACGCTCTATTTATCGTGTAGTGAATGATTTCGAAGAAGGGTCTGTAGGTGATAGTCCCAAGCATGGACTACGTACTGAAAGATCGGCTGAAAACATTACTGCTGCTCAAGAAAGTGTTCAAAACCATTTATCAACCTCAATTCGACGCCGTGTTCAGGAGCTTGGTCTTCAAAGAACAAGGATTTGCATTTGTTTCCATTTAAGATTCAGTTGACACAAGAGCTTCTTCCACAAGACCATTTGCGCCGCCGTACATATGCCAATAGGATGTTACATTGTACTGTCAGGGCTTTCACAAGCAGATGGGACAGGGACATACCGGATTTTTGCAGGCTGTGCGAGGACGTTGAGGAACTGGAGACGGTTGAGCATATAATATGCCACTGTCCTAGGTTACAGGGTCTCAGACAGAAATGGCTAGGAGATAGATTTCACGACGAACTCGGGTGTGTCGCTGGATACAATCCAGTTGATTTGCTGAGATTTGTCAAGGAGATAGGACGGCTGTTTCTGGTAAGGGGACGTTAGGATCCGGTTTCTGGGGAGTAAATATATTTTCTACCTTTATTTTTATCTTTCAAGCTATGTTTTCTGTCTATTTCTATTCTTTCTCACCGTTTTTTTCTCTGAAGGGATTCACAATGGACCGTATTGGTCTCCGAGTGGAGTTGTGCCCTTGGGTACATAACCCTTCCTAACCTAACCTAACCTACATATCGCCCATGACAACCCCGATTTTCATGAAAAAATCATAGTGAGTGACGAGGCACATTTTCATTTGAATGGATATGTGAATAAACAGAATAGTTGGTTCTGGGTAATGGAAAACCCTCAAATTATTAATCAGTCCCTTTGCATCAGGAGGAATCATTGAACCTTACTTCTTTGAAAATGAAAACGGCGTAACGGTAACTGTGAATGGGGAGCGATATCGTGATATGATTGAAAACTTTTTAACACCACAACTGCATGCTTTGAGCTTGATTAACATGTGGTATCAACAAGACGGTGCCATATCGCATACAGCCAGGATTACAATGGAATTATTGCGAGACCTCTTTCCACAACAAGTTATTTCAAGAAATGGTGATGTTGATTAGCCTCCACGGTCGCCTGATTTGACTGCTCCGGACTTCTTTTTGTGGGGATATCTGAAAAGCAACATTAATGCAAACAAACCAGAAACGCTTGATCAACTCAAACAAAATATACGTGATGAAATTAATGAAATACCGCCTGAAATGTTTGAGAATGTAATAAAAAATGTGATCAAAAGGGCTCGCATTTGTGAGGCTAACAGAGGCGGAATATCGGAAAAAGCTTAGACACTACTTCGATTAAATTAAAAGTCATTATTTTTTAGCTAAATACAACTAAAATTCCTCATTAAAACGCTAGAGTTAATGTTATTCAAAACACTTTTATTTGAATAACAGAAATATTTGAGTATGTACCATCAAAAAGCGTTTCATTTGAAAGTAAATTTGTCTATAGTAACTTTTAATGGAACGAAATGTACTGAAAACAATGTAAAATAAGGTAATTTTTGACCCCACTTAGTAACGAATATCAGATTGGGCAGCTAAAAAAAAAAACACGGTAACCTTAAATTTTTATTCTCTACACCATATACGATGTTAATAAAAATCTGCTGGTCCGGGGTTGGGATACATTCTTTATAAGATTTTCTGCATTTAAAAAAATATTTTTGTTTTTTAAGTGCCTTTTTAATTTTTTTTTTATTGTTTATTTTTGCAGATTTTGAAATGTTTGTTAAATAATCTGGCATTTATTTGATTTCTACGATTTTGAGACTTTTTTCCACCGAATCTTGAAAATTTTTAAAATCTAAAATTCCAATATATTTTTACTGATTTTTATTACACAAAAAGTCATCCATTTAAATTTGTTATTGCACATATTGAGGGGGAATTTCTACACTTCTAATAAAATGTCATGTGCTACCGAAAATCCGGTCGTGTGTCACTACTGACACGCGTGCCGTAGTTTTGCCAGCCCTGCTCCACACAGTAGTGTTATGTGTCAGTAGGCGGACACATGGTAAAATTTCTTTTAACAGTTATTTAAGGTGGTCTTTTGTTTTGAAAAAGGCCAACGTTATTTGAATTATTGTTTGGGGGACAATAAATATGATATGGCTGAATTTTCGTTGTTGTAATTTTATCAATATTTATAAGATTAACAAAGGCATTTTTACAATCGGCAAGAGAAATGTTATTATGGCAAATAAAAATTTTATTTGATTTTATTTTTATAATAAACAAGTATTTCTTTGAGTGGGAAGTTCTTGTTTATATTGTTGGTTTCAATTTGGTATTCAAGAGAACTTTAAATAAAAAGATATTAAGCAGTTGCTTACTTTGAAATTTAAAACTATATCTTTTGCAATTGTAATTAAGAAAATATCAATTTATATTCAGAATTTCCACTTGATTTCCAGAAAGTTTTAATTTCAATTTGGAGTATCCATTTGAATTTCATAAAATGTTAATTGAAAATCAGATTTTCCGTTTGCAGTTCAAAAAATATTAATTGATATTCAAAATATCTATTTGAAATTCAGAAAATATCAACTGAAATTCAAAAACTATCATTTAAAATTTAGCAAATATCATTTAAAATTTAGAAAATATCAATTAAAATTCTGAATATATCACTTGAAATTCAGAAAACTTTTAATTTAAATTTTAATTAATGTTTTATGAATATAAATTCATGTTTTTCATTTAAGTTCCACAATCGAAAAAAGTTTTTCCTTAATAATGCTCCTAAAATCTTAAAAACTTTTAAACATTCATTATTAGAATCTTAAATAAATCACAAAACATTTCAGAATCCAAATCAAAACCAAGGTTGCCAACTCTTGAAGTGAAAAAATGGCTAGATTAGGGAAAACAAATGGCTAGAAATTGCTATATTTAAAAAATGATGCTAAAAATCAATCATTTGAATGTAAATCATTTGTAATAATGAGCTTTAACTCGAATTTCTAGATAGTGTTCTATAAAGTTTAATGTTTTCCTAATTTCTAACATATTCTCAGTAAATTTTTTTAAAAAAACATAATTTTAAATTAAATGTAAAAACTATATGTAAAAATTATTTCTAAAAACTAAAAATTTTATAACAAAATTTTGAAAATCATAAAAATTTAAACACTTTTGTATAACATTAACTGAAAATGGAAAAAAATTTCGAAGAAAAAATATAATGGCTAAATCTTTCTCCTAGATACAATCTAGCCAGATCAAAATAAAATTGCTAGATCTAGCAGGAAAATGGCTAAAGTGGCAATCTTGAACAACAGACCCATGTGATAAAAATATTTATTGAATTTTTACTATAAACATTTGTTTTCAATATTTAATTCAATTTTTCTTCCTTTCTTCTGTTTTTTTTTTTTTTTAGGTATGAGAAAGTTTTATTACCAAAATCTACATCAAATGCAACCGCCTATTTTTCTTTTTAACTATTTACTGTCTTTGATTTTCAATCATACTATAAATTACCAAAAAAAGCAAAAAAAAAAATTGAATATCAGAGCTGAAGGTTTCATGGTAAATAAACTTTTGTTATCGTAACCAAACCCAACAATAGTAAATAATTCACTTGTTGAATGGTGGTGCTAGTGATGTTGTTTGTTGGTGTATTGTAACCAACTATCATGTGTTAAAAATCAAACCCATCATTATACACTGCCATCACTATCACTACCACTAATGTATGATGATGACTACTACCACTGGCATCATCAACTCCTTTTCATGATCACATCATACTGCTTGTTCAACTACCATTTAAAATTTCTACACAATGTAAAACATTTTATTACCTTCAGTTAGTTTTTGGCGCATGCGCCGTTTTCATCAAGTCACTATGGAAGAGGAATTGAAAAATTGTGGGGAAAGTTAAGTAGTTTAAAGAAAGTGAAAAATTATACAGCGAAAAAAGTAATTCGTAATTATAATACAAAGGTTCATTTCGATGTTTTCATGTAAAATATCTACAAATAAAAGGCTTTAAAATATATTGTTCAGATATCAAGCAGTATATTTTAATGTTCTTATATTTTGTGATAATTTTTACCCAGGTGTACATAAGGATTTATTTTAATTAAAATTTTTCTTTAAATAGTAACTTTCAGACCTCGACGAATATTTAAGTCAATTTTCATCAATGTCCGTAAAAACTAAATATTTCGATATATAATTTGTGTGCGGTTTTTTGATAGGACGGTGTTCTATCAAATGTCAAATCTCTTCCCAGGAAAAAAATTTTGATTAAATAATGATACCCAGAAACAGTTTGGGAAAGCATTATTTGATTACCGATCACTTCCTGAATTAATTCCAGAAGACATGGTTTTTGTTCGTGATATCCCACTTTATATGTCTCTTTTTTTCATTAACATAATGTTAATAACAATAAAGTTTTAAAAAAAATTCCAAGTCAAATTTTTGCAAACGGTAGGATTTGTATATACAATTTTAACAAAACTAATTGATTTTATAAGAAAATATATGTGTAAATACAAAAATGTGAAGTATTAAATTTTCGCAATGTTCGTTAAAGTGGACCTTTGATATATTTTCTTATGTTTTTTTGTAGCGGATCCGGAAAACGCTACTCTTACCCTTTTTTTCGATTTTTGAATTTTTTAGATAACTTGTTTTTTTTTCTTGAAATAATCGTCTGTTAAACTTGCTTATAATTTCAATTTTTTTTACAATTATACTCTGCGGACTTTAAAATTGCTGTTACAACCTGAATTTCAATAGACAATATTTTCCTAAGGAAATAAGTTATCTAAGTGTAGCGTATTCAGGTGTCGTTACATGTATTATGAAATATATACTTTCCGGAATGTGAAAAATTGTATAATTTTTATAAAAATCGAGGCTATTTCTGTTAATATAGCTACACTCTAATTAAATTCTGTTTAACTTTACCCAACTTACAGTAGGAAACTTTACTCTTACTATAAGTTGGGTAAATTTACTAAATGTGTGTAAATAAAACAAAAAATATACACATTACGTGTAAGTTGGTGAACAAAAAATGTGTAAATTTACTACGCAAGAGCGTGAAAATGTAATTAAAAATAGGAAATGCAATTAGAAATAAATTACTAATTCTACTGAACTTTTGCGTAAAAAACATGGTTTTCTTGTAGTTATACGGACAAAAAGCGTAAAAATACATTTTTTTATGCGTAAAAACCTCCAAAAAAACGCAAATATTTAAGTTGCGGTAAGAAAGAACAACAGCTCAAAAAATGTTTCAAATAAAACAAAAAAATCATTTTTAGAAAGATTTTAATTAATGCGTTGTATAATACATTTGACAATCAAAATATTTCTATATAAGTGGTTGTACATAAACAGAGCTTCGAAGATTGAATTCTATTTTGATTGAATTCCTTAAAAATCAAATTGGATTTTTTAAATCGAATGAATTTTTTTTAATCAATTGCAGAGAATTCATTCTTTTGAATTCACTAGTGGGGAATTCAATCAATTAAGCGCATTCGATTTTATCAATCATTGAATTCAATAAATGGAAATTCCATCATAGGGAACTCAATAATTGGGAATTCAATCATTGGGAATTCAAACGATTTTTTACTCAATCGATTTACAATTTGGGAATTGCCGAAATCGCCGAAACTGAAAAACATCGCCAAAATTGCAAAAAATCGCTAAATTTAAAAAATATCGCTAAAATAAATCCCCAAAATTTAAAACAATCTCCGAAATAGAAAAACTCGCTAAAAATGTAAAAATCGCTGAAATTTAATAAATCGCCAATATTTAAAAAAGTCGCCTAAATTTAAAAAAAATCACTATAATTAAAATAAAAAAAAAAAAGAATTGTCAAAACGAAAAAAAATAGCCAGAAATAAGAAATATTGCCAAAAATGATAATAATAGCTTAAAGTGAAAACATCGCCAAAATGAAAAAATTGTTAAAATTTAAAAAACGCCAAAATTAAAAATTCACTAAAATTTAAAAAAAATCACCATAATTGAATTTAAAACTCTCAGGTTGAAAAAAGTTGTCCGTGTACATTTATCTCTGTTAGTTTTGGAAACATAGGTGATGTTTAATTTTCGAAACAAATTCGATTTACGAATCTAGCCAATAAAGATCCAAAATTTGGGATCGTTGTAGAGGTAATGGGCTTGATTTTTGAATAATGGTGCAAACATTTTTGAACAATGGTGCAAACATAACTCTAGTTTTTGAATTATTGACCTTTTAAAAGTCGCCTAAATAAAAACCTTCCATAACTCAAAAAGAGCTAGAGTAAAAATATTTGCAAAACTCAACCACATTACCCCAATACCGGTCCTCGAATATCGCATGTGTTTCTAAAACTAATAAAGATAAATATACACATAATTTTTTTTCGTTTTTTGTTTTTTTTTTACATTTTTTTTAATTACTGCGTTTATTTTTAATTTTGACGATTTTTTCTTTTTTTATAGCAATTTTTTTCACATTTTGCGAGATTTTGGCAATGTTGGTAATTTTTTTTTTTATTGTTGGCGATTTTTTTTTTCAATTTTAGCTCAGTTCACTCAGCAAACTTGCCTATTTAAAACTAAACAGCGAATGCGCCTTGACAGAAACAGCTTTTTTAACAAAATTCACACTTATGTTTTTTAAGCTTTGTGACGGTTGTACGCTTTATCTGTTAAGGGCACATTAACGAGACATATCTCCAACTGTGCAGAATTACAACATTAATGAACAAATGTTTTCAAATATTTATTCCATGAAAAATTATTTTCCATTTTTGATTACCATGTATTTATTTTGAGCTGATGGAAACCCAATAAGATACGTGTTGAATTTATTTCTCAAGTCTTGGAAGATTATTGTTTTACCAAATTGAATCCAAAAGTTGAAGTTCCCGAACAAAAAATAAAAAGAACTCAAAAATTGAACTTATTTCAAACGATTTTCTTTAATTATATATAGACCTATGGCCCTAACATTTTGCACTCCTATGAGTTAAAGTGTCGTTAATTGAAACGTTTAATCCGATTTTCTAAAATTTAAAAATTGCGAAAGTAAAAAGTTTCAAAGGATTTAAAAATTTTTGACATAAGCACATATATTTTTAATTTATTAAATTAAGACTCAAATTTATTTAAATTTTATTTTTCATGACTAAATTTTAACCATTTCTAATGCTTTGTAATATGCTCTTTCTAGATGTAATGATTTGTCAACATTTTTTATGATAAGAAGAAGCACCTAGTAAAAGTACTGCTCGAAAGCAGTACTGCCAGGCTAGACATCTCCAACAAAAATCATGACATACATCACTACTATTCGAAGCGCCTCAGGCTTATATCTCCCTTACGAAACTGCTTCCACGGAAGCAGTATTTTTTGCAGGGAAGTCTTTTAAGGCAAAGCTGTTTTAATTTATGACGACTCTGTTCCATAGTTTAATGATCATTGTTTTAACATAAAATAACGTATATATGTATAGGTTTTTTTTTTACCCGTTTTAAATCTTCTGTTTTTTCTAAATCGCTATTGACAGTTAAGAAATATTTAATATGCCATAAATACATAACCAAACCTATCGTTAAAAAGTCAAATGATTGCTATCATAGCAATTGTTTCTTCTTCTCCTTTTTTCAGTTAATGATTTCTTTATGCCTCCAAATGTTGTAGAAGAAATTGTGCATCATTCTTTGTAATGGAAAAAAATCGATCAAACCAAATGTATAAAATACAATGATTTTTATAGTTGCAATTTTATATTAAACGTGTGTATTATATTTTAAACTTCATTCTGGTATACAAAAGGAGAAGAAGAAAAATCTCTATTTCCATTAACTGCCCACACTTAAAAAGTGGAGGCGAATAAGGGTTTACAGACCATATTTTAGGAATCGGGGGTTTTAACATAATATAATAGAACTACACTCAAACCAAAAAAAAGTTAGTAAAGCCAGCAAAAAATTTTGCAGAGTCAGCAAAATTTTAGTTAGGAGGGTGCTTGCAAAAAAATTGCTAATGTCAGAAGAATCTTTTGCTGAAACTTAGCAAGCTGAATTTTAGCAACAAAATCAGTAGATTCAGCAAAAGTGTTGCCAACACTTAGTGGATTAGAAATGAAAAACCCATGGCTAAAAATAACTAAAATTTTTGCTAAATATTAGTAGACTGAAAAAAACTCAAAAAATTGTGGAAAAATTATAAATTATTTTTCTGATTCTCTTTGTGGGCGTTGTGGTGTAATGGTTAGCGCGTTGGACTGTTACACAGATGGTCCCGGGTTCGATTCCCGGTGACGACAACATCAATTTAGAAAAATAATATGTATGAGTTTTCTATCACTTATATGTTTTGCTGCGCCCACCTTCGGTGTTCCCATAGCACTTAACCCCACTGAAGTAAAATAATAAATCAGGGCTATGAAACAAAAAGCTTAAATAAATTCGCCAACTCTACATCAGGTGGCGAGCAACAACTGTTCTAAGACTTATCTACTCGCGCAATTACAGTGCTGTCATGTTTGAAGCCCTTCATCTTTCACCACCTTTCATCTCTCCACTATCCCCTTTCCAAAGAAAGCAACACATCAATTAATAGGAAGAATTTCCTGAGTGTTGCTACTCTTAAAAAAAAAATTATCTTATATCAATGGTATCTTTTAAAGGAACGCAAATGCCGCAGAGAATTATAGACACGAAACGAAAAAATAACATATACAACCCTTTTTTTGCAATAAGAAAAAGAAAACAAAAAATTTTCCCTTAGATGTGTGCCTTTGGCTTTTGCCTTAATCTCTCTACCTGCTGTATATTTGTTTGCAATTTGACCGCACTAGATTATTAATCTCTATAAACATTTTATTTACGAATACACATTTAATCTTTACAAAATTTAAATATTATATTTTTTCTATTATTTAATTAATAGACAATTACTTTCACAACTCGGTGACGACGCAAAACTAAAGCTGTTTTAATTCACAATTTTGTTTTATGTATGAAAAACAGATAAAAAATCTTCCATGGTTGATTTTTTGTAAAGGGTTTTTCAATAAGGACTTGACAACTTTTTTTTTAAATAAAACGCAAACCATTTTAGATATTTCCATCGGTCATTGGCTTCAATTCTTGAGTCAGCTTGATCTTGTATGGGTGTAAACCAAGACCCTTACGCAAAATTCGCCATAAAGTGGTCTTGGCGATGCCCAGTTCTTGAGAACGCCGCGGAATCGACTGATTTGGATCGTTTGCTACGGACGTCTGAACGGCAGCGATATTTTTGGCACTTCGACCAACCCGTTGTCTCAGTGGTACGGCATAATCACACAATGAATATTTAGACTCAAATTTTTGCACTAAACTTGTTATTGCTTGTCTACTAGAGCGAGAATAACTGCCGAAAATTGTAGTTAACGCTCTTAAAGTTGCGGTCACCGACTCCGAGCTCATTTTTATAATTTGCATACCTTGTTCGTTCGTGTACTTTACTATGATGAAAATGTTGAGTTTACTGAAACAAAGGAAAGTAACAGTTAAATGATCAGTGAAATAGTGCGTTCACAATTAAATTCAAAGTTGTCAAGTACCTATTTACATGTCTTACTAGAGCTTTACTTTTTAGAATCATTTTCCTCGTCACTACTACATCCTAACATGCCGCGACATCTAACTCATTCTGCGTATATCGTTCAATCTGGTTGTCGTTCACACTATTAATGTGCTAATAAGCACAATTTTTTTTAGCTAAATAAATTAGTAAAACATTAGTAAAATATTAGTAAAACATTAGTTCAAAACAGTTAAGTGCTGAATAAGTATAACTAAAATTTTAGCTGAAAACATAATTTTAGCAAAAAGTTTACTGAAAAATAGTATACCTGATTTACAAGACGTTTTACTAACTTTTCTATTAATTTTTTTTTTTTGAGTGTAGTACATACACATAATTGGAGAAAAATTTTGTTATTTTTCTGCATTTTTATCTACAAAATACTTCAAAATTTTAATTTTCGATAGTATTTTCATATTTTTTCAATATATTTTTAAAATTAATTGCAAAGAACTTTTTCTTTTTTGGCACAATTTTGAAAATACAAAAGTAAAACAAAGATTTTATTCACAAAGTTCAAAAGTAATGCTCTGAAGTTGTAATTTTACTTTGGAAATGTGCACAAATAACGTTATTGTAAGTGCTAGTTGTATTTAAAGTAGCAACATCAAAAATTGTATATATCCAAAATAAAAATAACTTTAAAAATATATTAGAAAAACTTGTCGGCACTATTCTTGACTATGATCGTCAAAGGTTTAAAAAACAGTTACGAGTAAAGTGTTATTACATCGCTTTCAATTTATTTATTTCAAATGCATTACTGACTAATAAAATCGAATAAATACTGATACATTAAAATAAATACTGATACAATAAAAATTATATCAAACTTGTATAAAAGACAAAGTACAGTCTAATTTACTCGCCCTGTTTTTGTTTATAAACGAAACAAAAAATAAAAAGAAGGTAAAACAGAAAACGTGTCCACCAGAGGTGGACCTTGCACATAACAATTTATTTTTTGTTCAATGGTGATAATCTTTAACTTCAAGCTCATATCGCAAAACCCAGTTCAAAAGTGAATCAACTCAAAATTTCAATTTTTCGGTTTTATATGCTTAAACTATGCACAATATACTTGTTTATCTATAAAAAAAAATATCAGTGTATTTTGTCGTTTTTAGCTGTTGCTAAAAAACGGTTATGTCTTTCTTTATGTTTAAATTGGTATAAAGTTGCAGATGTTTTTTTTTGATTTCTGAAAAATTAAAAAATTTTGAGTTGAGTCACTTTTGTACTAGGTGTGCGATATATAAGTTCTCATGTAGTGAGTAAACTAGTTTATATGAATGTTTGATGTTTGGCATGGGGTTGTTACCTCTTTCAAAACATGTTCTGATGATGGGAACCTAGAAAATTCCCGAAATAGATCTATCAACACATTCCTAAAAGTGTCAAATAATAAATTTGAAACCAAAAAACTCTATAGATTATTTGTTAGGACAATATCCTAATAAAGAAATATAGAGTATGGCTGTGAACATGAATAATTTTCATTTTCATTAATATTTTATCCTAGCTTTTCTTAAAAAATGTCCTTGATGTCCTTGAAACTGTTATAACTTATAAATAATGTTGTTCTGGTCCAATTTTCATCATAATCGGATAAATATGTAATATGATAACTTGATGAAAAAATTGAATAATAAATACATCATATATGTTTTTCATAATTTTTAGAATAACTTAAAAACTACGTTTTTTCTCCTTTAGAAAGAGATATTAATAATCACCATCGGTTCCACGGTTAGGAAATAGCTATAATTATACCTTACAAGGGACTATTTGATTTAGACATTTAATAATTTTTTTTATACAGTGTGCTTGCTAAATAAGTTTTTAGCTTATATCGCGTTTATGTTTTTGAAATTCACATAATAAAATCAGATTTACAATATATATCAACATATAAAAAAATCAAAAAATCTGTAAAATCACACTATTTTCACAAATTTTTGTATGGAAGCATGTCTCAAAACTGAGATATTTGAAATTATTTTTACACAGCAGTTATGCATTTTCAAAAATATGAAGTTTGATACCCATATTGTCTATGTTTCGGACATATAGTTAACACCCTGCGCAAAAATATAGTGCTTCGGGAAACTTCGTCTAAAATCCAAACGAGCACGAATATCGAAAAAATAAAAAATACGTGTTCACTAAAACTTAATAAAGAATAATATATGTATGAGAGTTTGGGACCTGATCCGAATATACCTCCTAATACAAAATGTATGTGTTTTTTTCGAATACCACGAAAAGTTGAACATGCTCGGACTTGTTTCTTTATACTGCTGATGCACATTTCAAATACTTTTCATTATATACCAAATTTATATGTAGTTTTTTTAGAAACAGAAAATTGTGTAATTTTTGAACAAACTTTTTAACCCCTAAAAGTGAGATTGGTCAGCTAAAAGAAAATATGGGGCTCTTAATTTTTAATTCTTTACAAAATATCCAAATTTCATCACAATCGGCGGGAACCCTTGAACGGACACTCCTTGTTAGTTTTTTTTTATACAAAATTTTGCACATTTGATTGTATTAATTAATAATCATATAATTACAAATTATATACTATTACGCTAACCGAGCACTAGCTACTATGGCTTTCGGTGCATTGTAGCGAAAACAGACCAGTGCTTCTGGTGGGAATCGAACCCACGACCCCCGCACTGATAAGCCAGTACGCTACCAACTAGCCTACCGGGGCACACTTTGCACATTTGATAAATGTAATTTAGATGTAAAGATATGATAAAAAAAAAAAAATATTTTAAAATATCAAGTTTTGACCATTTCCTAAGTTTTCTCCTCTCCTGAACAATACACTTTATGGTCTGTATACCCTTATTCGTGTCCCCTCTTCACTTTTTGTTGCATTCCCTGTACTTTATATGTTATGATAGTGACAAGTCTTCTTCCTTGTATGTCTTATGTTTCTTTAAGTAAGAATTTATTAGTCTCGTCTTTTGGCAAGACTTAAATTTACTACTCTTTATAAAATACAAAGTTTTTAAATTGTATGACTTTTTTTTCATAGTATTTTATGCGTAAACGGGTTTTCATTGTAGATCAGTCAATATTGGCTACAAAATGTTATAAATTTAACAAAGAAATCGTGCATTTTCAAACTCGGATAGAAGTTTTCACTAGTACGAAGTTTGAAATAATGTTTTTTTTGTAAAGAATATGTCGAAGTAAGATAAATTATTTAATGTGAGTTTTGTTTTTGGTCAGAAAATAGAATTTTGATAGCAACTGATTTGAGAAGTATTTCCGAGATTTTAGCAAAAGTCTTAAGAGGTTAAATGGATAACTTTTTATATTAACCTGAGTGTGATAAAAGGGGATTTGAGACTTTTTTAATTAGCAGATCACACACAAATATATAAGGCTTGGGCTACCAGTCCTATATAAGAACCATTTATTTTGAAAGTGGTATGAGTCCATTTTCAAAAACAAAAAACTAAGAGTGAAGTTAGGTGCAATGCAGTAGAAATTTTTCATATGTAAAAGAACATACTCGTATTAAAAAATTTTGTTAAAACAAAAAGAATATTTTAAAAACCTTGACCTTAAGCCGAACTATATTCACCCTTCAACAACACTACAGGTCAACAAAAATTAACTATCAACAAATTTAAAAAGTTTCAAAAACAATTGAGATATTAATGATTAAATTTTTGTTAGTTAACGAGTTGTGGTATGAGACCACCTTTTTTGTAAATAGAAAAAAACTTAAATAAACAAGAATATTGAAATTATATTTGCATGCGAAAGTATTATTCCTGTTGAATTTTGAAATTCGCGAAAATTTTGAAAGCGCAGATCTTAAGTTTTTTTTTTTATGACGAATTGTATTAACGATTATGCAATGTCATTGCGAACTGACAAATTTTTAAAAATTTTATGAAGTAATTTTGGTTAAAAATTATACTTTTTTCGAAATTTATTTTTTTTTAGCAAATCGTTATAAGCCTTTAAAAAATGAGTTATGGATAGATTTGAATATAACACAAGACATAATTTTAAAGCTATAGAAATATTAAAGACAATTTTTAAGAGTTAATGATTTGACAAATATTTTTATTTTAAAAGTGGTATGAGTCCACTTTTTGTTAGTAATAGATAAATACTGAAGTAAATAACGAGTTAAGGGTGGAATTGTGTGCAATTCAAGACGAAGAATATAAAGTAATTTGAAAAACTATAGAAATATTGAGAGAGAAATGTTTACAAGTTAACCATTTGACAAAAATGTTTATTTTGAAAGTGGTATGAGCTCTCATTATTTTTTGTATCTGAGAAATTTTTTTCGATTTTATTTGAAGAAATATTTGAAATTTTGTTTGGGCTTAATACTTAATTCAATTAGTTATTTTAAATCAACTTCGTTATTTAACAATAATTTTTTTTTCGTTTTTTTCTATTAAAGTTTTTTGTAGTTGAAAATAATTTTTTTTTTTTTTTTATTAATTAATAATCATATAATTACAAATTATATACTATTACCCTAACCGAGCACTAGCTACTATGGCCTTCGGCGCGTTGTAGCGAAAACAGACCAGTGCCTCTGGGGGGAATCGAACCCACGACCCCCGCACTGATAATCCAGCACGCTACCAACTAGCCTACCGGGGCGCACAAGTTGAAAATAAAAATACATGTTTTGTTTTCGTACAGTTGAAAAAACATTTTAAATTTCAAATATATTTATTTATGTTAAAAACCAAAAATAAAACGTTTTCCGGTCTATGTAAAAAATTAAAGTTTCAATATTTTCCAAATTTAAAACTTTTTTTTTGTTATATTCTTTCACTTCACCAAATGTCCACTTTATAAAAACAACATGACATTCATAAGACAAACTTAACATTTAACAAGAAAAATCCATCAACTGTATTTTTGACCCAGTAACGTTTGTTGTTATTTTTTTTTTGTTGCTGTATGTTTGTTCCTGCCATTCGTCCACCTCCACCCCAAAACAAATAAAAAAAGAAGTCCCGTTAACATGACTTAAGGCGATCTTTTTTTATCTTTCCTACCGATATACACAATCAAATAATGGATATTATATCAATAAAAAGAATGGCTTTTGAAAATAATTTATTATAGCAACAAACAATGTGTGCCATCCATTGATCGATCCATGGAACACACAAAAAAGTACAACCATATAAATTCTAGTCACTCTTCTTTTCACTGACGATTTTTTTCGATGTTTCTTTTTGAACGCATTAAACTTTTAACGATTGTGTTGAAAACAGTGTTGCCACTTTTTGACTATTTATTAAAAAATGACATTTTTGTGTAATTTCTGTATAATTTCACTTTTTACAGAAATTTTCGTAATTTTCGTAATTTTTGCAAAATTCGGTAATTTTTGTTTATTTGCACCGTAAGGCCGAGTTTTTAGGATGTAGATTATCTTTAAATTTAGATTGGAATATAAATTGTAAAATGTAGTATATTTTGTTTTATTATAATAAATTGTAAACAAGATAAAGTAGTTCTGACAAATTTTTGTTACACTCATAAAAAAAGTCCGTATAAATAGTTGAAAATAGTATCTGAATTTGCAAAAGCAGAATTTTAAATTAAGTTGAGAATCACGTTCATGAGACAGAAATTTTAGGTAAATTTTGCAGAAAAGTTGTTAAATGGAAATAAATAAGTTGAAATCAGCACATGTTTTCTGCTAAATGTTAGTTGGTTAAAACATGTACAAATTGTTGTTAATATACAAAAATTTAGGAGAATTTTTGTTTAAAATATATGCTGCTGAAATAACAATCACTTTTTCAAATTATTTATTAAGTAAAACAAATAAAAAGTATTCTTTATTTAATTTTATTGGAAAACATTTTGTAAATGCACTTAATATTGTTTTTACATCACTTATATTTTTTATATCATTCTTGTCTTGTTTTGTTCATTGTTGTCTTCAACAATGCCGTGTACAATTGTTTAAAAATATTAAATGCCTGAAAGAAAAGAAAAACAATATTTAACCTTATTCACATAGGTACGAGTAAAAATATTTTTTTTTATTTTAGAGATAATCTTAATATTTTATTAATTTAATTATTTTTTAAACTTATTTTTTTTTTGTTACGGGTTTGGCTTCCTACATTTGCATTAGTAAAACAACGATCGCTTTTTTTCTCAATCATTCTTGTCTGTGTTTGCCTTAACAATGCCACGAAAAATTATATGAACATAATAAAAGGCTGAAAGAGGAAATAGAGACGGAGGAGATTAGAAAAATAAACAAAAATCTAAAAATAGAATATTTGTGTTGTTAGTGTTGTCACTTCTGAGTATAATATACAGTAACAGAAAAAGCTAATAGGAAAGAAAACTGCAATTTATCTGCATTAGGGTGTGATCTCTAAACGGTCATGACTTGGTATTGTTACGTTTGTAATGTAAGAAGAGCGCAGGTTTGATTCTTACAGCCGCAGGTTGTTGAAAAATGTATCATATAGAGACAATCTGACAATTATAAAATACACAAATAATAATACAATTTAAATGGAAAATCACTGATGAGACTGTCCATAAAAAAAGGCAGAAAACTAGTCTAGTCTGATTTAAAAATTAATAGTGTTTATAATTTTTAGAGAAAATGTTTATTCTTCTTCTTAACCTCAACATATCTAAAATTAAATTTGTCAAATGCATATTAATTAAAAATTAATTGCGACTGTCTATATAACGTTAATATAACACTGAGAAAATTAATATTTAAACACATTCACATAAATAAATGTATTTTTTATTTTAATACTAATCTTATTATTTTAATTAAATAATATAATATTTATTCATTAATATTTTTGCCGGCAAAATTTGGACTTGCTGAAGCACGAACATATTTTCTATCTACAAGTGCTTGTAGTTGATTTTCTGTAACAAATTTATGCACGCTTTAAAAACAACCACCACCACCACGTGTATTATAGAAAAGCACGCACACATAGGCGCTAGCGCAATCACATTTGAGAAAAATTCTCAAAATCAATAAAAAAATTAAACGAAATATTAGAAGAAAGAATTTGTTCAAGTACAACTGAAATTTGTTCATGTGGTAAAATGAGATAACTGATAACTTTAGGTAAATAACAGTCTTAAGCACTATCAACAGGACAAATTAGTTCAATTGAGTTGGAACCTGTTTAACAGACTTTTGAACTGACTTTATTTTGTGAGTGTAATAAACTTGGAAATTGCAGATATAATTCTTATCGGTTTAACTAAACCAAGTTAAACTGGCATCTTAAAAACTCGGCCTAAGTACGTTTAAATTGTGGAACGTTCACGAATACAGGAAATGTGAGTCCCAGATTGTTACATTGGTCAATATTTTCATAATTTAAGTTTTCTATTTCCAGTTTCTGGAAAATTTATAAAATTTGCTTAACATTAAACTAACTTTAGAAGAAATCAAAAACGTTTCTTTATTTGTACTTTAAAATGTACTTTAAAATCTAGATTTTTAAAATTTTTTTCCGAAAATATTTGTCAACTCGACGTAATAAATTTGTTTCTGCTATGAGTTTTTAAAAAAAGCGGCAAATAATTGATATATGTGTATTTTATGATTGTGATTTGTAAATGACTGGACACATTTTAATTTTATGAGTTTTTTATTAAGATAAAGGAATTGACCTTAACACGAAACAGACTAACAACTTAAAAAATCCCATTTTTGTTTTTTTTTTGGGAATTGTGCGATTGCTTACAGCAAATCATAAATTCCACATTATTTACTTAAAATTCTATTTAAGTCCAAAAATCAATGAATTATGTCTATTACGATATACAATATTTTATTTCATTGTGAAAATTTACATTTTAACAAAAACTGAAAGTTTTACCTTCATATTAAGATTTTCCAAGTTTTTGTTCTTCCAATAGTGCTAATTGGAATTGTTTTGAAAAATGTCGTAATCTACATTTAATTTTGTTTCTAACGATACCAAACACTTATACTATAGTATGTTTATAACTCCTTAACAGAAAATCTTCAAAAATTACTTCTTATCGAAATATTAATATTAATTTTAATTTTATTAATTTTTTTTTTACTTTAAACGAATGTAGTGTTTGAGTGAAACAAGATATTGCATTCATATTTTGTTATCTAATGCAGAATGAAATTGCAACCGATTTCGTCCAGCTATTTGCAAAAAGCTGTGCCTGAGTCGAACCAAATTTGGAATTTCACATTTTCAAATGGGAATATCTCGGAAACTATTAGAGATAGCCCACACATGAAAGCATGCTTTGTGTTAGTCTCTACTAGCAGATTACAAATATGTTTTTTGAAAATCGGATTAGAAAAAAATAAACATGTCATCCAGTCAGAACTTTATATATAAACCCGCCGGCATTTTGGAAGGTTCAAAATCAAAACTTAGGCTCGATATTCCGTAATTTATGCCTGTTCCTTGCAATGGGACCACTAAGTAAGAAATTGCAGAATTATTTACAAAAAGTTTCTGATCTATCCCACTGCGTTTCGATACTTTTGGATTTTTCTAATATATGAAAAAAAAAAACTATTTTTTGGTGAGAACTGCTGTTCTAAAAGGTCTAAAAAATGTATAATATATGAATTTTTTATATTTAAAAATGAAGACTATTTTGAAATTATATAAAATTATTTTTACATGTTTTATTGTGTAATTTCATACGGTTTTGGTTTGGTAATTTTTGCATTATGGCTGTGTAGATTTTTGTTTTACTGGCGGGTAACACTGGTTGAAAATGTTGTTGGTGGCATTATCTTATGTTCTGTGTTTTTGGTTGATTGCTAAAAAAAAAATCTGTATTTGGGGAGTTGTAATAAGATACGAAGCTATGAAACCACACAAGAAGCCGACAAATGAGAGTTGCTAATACTATATAATTTAATGGGGATAACAGGAGATTAACCAAGTTTTAATAAAACAGTTTTAAATCTAATAAAAAAACTAAAACTGTAGCTTCTTGTTTAACAAATATAATCTTTTAACAAAATTTTTTTGTTTGTATTAGGAAAAAGATTATAAAAATAATGTTACACACAGGGAAAATATTAGTTGGTATTCAATGAATTCCACTAAAAGTCTTTCCTTTCGATTCTTATTCGATAGCAAGTACGTACTTTTATATAATTAAAGCAAATTAACTATTCTTATTATAAAATGACAATAATGGTGACAAAAAAATGGTAACTTTGCTGAAATAATTTGTTACCGAAACTATTATAAACAAAAAGTAAATACTTTCCCATTATATCGTAACGGTTGAAACCGTCTTAAAAATATATTTCGGCCACATGGGCGTTGTGGTGTGTGTAATGGTTAGCGCGTTGGACTGTTATACAGATGGTCCCGGGTTCGATTCCCGGTGACGGCAACATCAATTAAGAAAAAATAATATGTATGAGTTTTCTATCACTTATATGTATCGCTGCGCCTTCGGTGTTCCCATAGCACTTAGCCCCACCGAAGTAAAATAATGAATTTGGGCTATGAAACAAAAAGCTTCAATAAATTCGCCAACTCTACATCAGGTGGCGAGCAACAACTGTTCTAAGACTTATCATCTCGCGCAATTGCAGTGTTACCATGTTTGAAGCCCTTTATCTTTCACCACCTTTCATCTCTCCACTATCCCCTTTCCAAAGAAAGCAACACATTAATTAATAGGAATAATTTCCTGAGTGTTGCTTCTCTTTTTTTTTTTTTAAAAAAAAAAAAATTTTAATCTTCCAATGATGGGGTTTCGCTGAAAAAAAGTCTTAAAATCTGAACGGGTTTCCTACAAAAAAAAAATCTATGCGCTTTTGAGAGCTAATGAAGAGAAACATCTCAAGCACAGTTTTCACAGATTAATAATTTAATTTTATAGCATTTACTACTAGAAAGTATTTAATTTCAGTGCAATAAATAGAGTGGTAGAAAACAATTACTTTTAATCTCCAGAAAAATAAAAATTCAAATGCGGTGTTGACAACCAAATTTATAGCCAATCGAATGATTCCGTTGTGGTAGACAAGAGTAACAATATTTTAGAATTTTAACAAAAACGGGAAAGGGAGGAAAAATCCTAAATGACAAAATAATCCTTATTCGATTTTTTTTTATGATACCGATTAATATTTCTGATATAAATAAAATAAAAAAAAACTAAAGCAAAATTCATATTTGAAATTAGGTAAAAATGACGCTGCAGCAAAGATTGCTATTTAGCAGCTACTTATTGCTAAGATCTGCATAAATACCGAGCACTAGCTACTATGGCCTTCGGCGCGTTATAGCGAAAACAGACCAGTGCCTCTGGTGGGAATCGAACCCACGACCCCAGCACTGATAAGCCAACACGCTACTATTAGCTAGGTTGAAACTAGTATTTCGATCTGGCTAAAGATCTTATTTGCAACAATATATTTTAATCGTTATAATACAAATTTGGTTACAACTATCGCATCAACTATTGATTTTGGAAATAGTACGCGTGACTATCAAAATTCGGTTGGCAAAAAATACGGCTGGAGTAACAAAACTTTTTTCTGAGTGTAGTGTTGGTATAAATCCATATGAGGAATTTTACAAATTTTGGAGATCGTTTGAAACTGTTTTCATATTAAACGTAAAAAAATTTAGATATATTTGAGTTAAATACTAATACCAATTTTCAACGCAAAATATGTTGCTCAATATAAAGGGGTCCGCCATCTAACGTTTTTTTTTCAACTAGTGCTTATTTTGTGAATGGTAACACTTAGCTCATGTCTGATTTGACAGATAATTAGTTTTATCCTTCCGCTGAACGAATATGGTCGTGTATACGCTTGAACGTGTATGACACTGCAGCAAAGATTGCTATTTAGCAGCTACTTATTGCTAAGATCTGCATAAATACCGAGCACTAGCTACTATGGCCTTCGGCGCGTTATAGCGAAAACAGACCAGTGCCTCTGGTGGGAATCGAACCCACGACCCCAGCACTGATAAGCCAACACGCTACTATTAGCTAGGTTGAAACTAGTATTTCGATCTGGCTAAAGATCTTATTTGCAACAATATATTTTAATCGTTATAATACAAACTTGGTTACAACTATCGCATCAACTATTGATTTGGAAATAGTACGCGTGACTATCAAAATTCGGTTGGCAAAAAATACGGCTGGAGTAACAAAACTTTTTTCTGAGTGTAGTGTTGGTATAAATCCATATGAGGAATTTTACAAATTTTGGAGATCGTTTGAAACTGTTTTCATATTAAACGTAAAAAAATTTAGATATATTTGAGTTAAATACTAATACCAATTTTCAACGCAAAATATGTTGCTCAATATAAAGGGTCCGCCATCTAACGTTTTTTTTCAACTAGTGCTTATTTTGTGAATGGTAACACTTAGCTCATGTCTGATTTGACAGATAATTAGTTTTATCCTTCCGCTGAACGAATATGGTCGTGTATACGCTTGATACATTACTTTGAAAATCATGGTAATGTTGCAGAATGTGTGCGAAAATTGCCATTTTTCTTCGAAAATGAGCAAGGAGTGGCCGTTACAGGCAATGGCGATTGTTATCGGGACATGTTCACAAAAATTGAAGAGGAGGATATTGGCAAAATTTGGTTTCAACAGGACGGAACAGGAAGCCATTGGTGAAATACAGCTGCACACAATCGATAATGTGCTTAAAAATTGGACCGATCGTGTAGGCTACTGCATGGCCAGCCGAGGCAGCCATTTGAATGAAATTATTTTCCATTATTAACCGGAAGGATTGTACTTTCAAATAAAAAACAAATTTGAGAAAATATTCAGTAGTTTTTTTTTTATAGCATTTTCAAAAAAAAAGTTATTTGGCAGACCCTTTATTTAGACAAAAAATAGTAAAAAATATCCAGGCACCGGCAAATGTTTTTTTTTTGAATGCTTTATCAAAAATAAATATCAAAGAAATTCAAAATGTTTTTATAACTCAATACAAAATGAAAACAATTCAAATATACTTTCAATTAAAAATATCCATCAAGTTGAAAATTTAAAAATATCTTTAAGAAAGAGACCTTCCTTGCAATATAAATTTAACAAGGGGGTAATTATTTTCTTATTATTTTGGGATTTCAAAGTACTTTTGTTTTACTTTAATTTTCGTTTAATGTTTAATAAAATAAAATATTTTTTTAACACTTACCACATCTTCTTAAGGTGTAGAGAATTGGATTAAAATGGCCAGGTTAGCACGAGTAATTGATGATATTAAAAATATATGAAAATAAAGAAGAAAAATAAATTTGAATTAAATAAAAATTAAAATAAGCTTAAAAATCATTTACGGAACTAAGTTTTGGAAGAAAAGACCGCCAAATCATTTGTTATGCTAAAGGGATTTTAAGAATTTATATTTTTTTGACAACAGTAGGTATGAACAAAATCAAAAGATAATTACCAAAGACCACCCGGAATACAAATGAGCTTAAATTATAATAGTAATTACAAGAATTTGGGTTTTTTGGCTTAATCATGATGTAAAAAACTATAATTTATTAATAGGAATATTATGAAAAAAAATTTAAAAAAATATTTTTAAACCTTCTAACAATAAATTATTGTTAAAAAATGCTAGTGATCATAATTCAATTTATTTACAAGTATGACCAATTGACCACATATGTTTAGCCAACGAAAAAAAAAGAAACGCAAAAAGGCTTTAAGTTCTATTATTCTTTCATCCAAAACATATATTAAATTTCAAACAAAAAAGTCACGAATATACTTCTTTTTTTTTGAAAAAAAAAAAAATATTTATACAAAAGGAAACATTTACTACACTTTACTCATAGCAACAAAAAACAAGAAAAATTTAAGATGTACTACCAAAAATAGTGTATTAACAGTCATAAATCACTTTGTATTTAAAAAAAAAAAAAAAATAGCAACTGAGTCATTCCAAAAACTTTCGATAAACCGTCTTCCGATATATGAATGACTATGGATATCGTTGAAAATAAACACATCGATATTCAATGTTCCTATAATATGCGTGGTGTATTAAGTTTTTCAAAATTCGATGCAGTTCGTGTTGAGTAGTGGCTCGAAGTTCAAACATTTTCAGTTCGAAATTCTCATAATATTTGCTAAAAAAATAAAATTTTTAATTTTCTTAAATACACATGAGTTTTGAATTTCGCAAAACTCAAGACCCATAGTTCAGAGTATATTTTTTAAACTGTTGGCGCTCTGAGCCCGAAACAATATTAAGAATTCCTCCAAGTCATCAAGTTTTTGAGGCTTACTAATTAAAAAAATTCAAATTCGCGTTTTTACTTCATATTCAGAACTTTAGCATACCGCGAATATTTTCTTATACTTGAAACTCGTTCCGACAGCACTTAATTGTTAAAATGCTTTTTGAACGTCCCGGTTAAAAATATACACATATGATCACTAATGCTCATATTGGTTCAGGTGTGGCTTAATTCATGGCCACATATCGCACACCTATTACAAAAGTGACTCAACTCAAAATTTAAAAATTTTTCAGAAATTGAAAAAAAATATTTGCAACTTTATACCAATTGAAACATAAAGCAAGACATAACCGTTTTTTAGTAACAGTTAACAACAACAAAATACACAGATATTTTTTTTTTAGATTAACAAGTGTATTGTGCATAGTTTAAGCATATAAACCCGAAAAATTAAAATTTTGAGTTGAGTCACTTTTAAACTAGGTGTGCGATATGAATGATGTATTTACATATGTAATATATATGGATGGAAATATGTGTCCATACATCCAAACGGAGAACATATATGTGGCGATATATGGATAAATACATGTAGATGTATGCCATATATTGTCCCATATATGATCATGCGGTAATATCTGCTTTTGTTTTTTAGACCAGTTAATTCCATATTGTGGTGTTGAACTTATTGAATTTTTGACAATTTTACAATTCGATGTCTGTGGAATATTTTTTTTTTAAGATTTCCGGACCAATTTAGTGTGTTATAAAAAATAAAATAATTCGGTAACGCAACTATTGTAAAATATGCAACATACATATGTATATTAGAGCGACTCAAGTTGTATGGAAGCGAAATTCGTGCAAGGTGTACCCCCCTCAAAATGAACATTGGTATTTTTTATAATGACATCTAAAATATTTCGGCTCTAGCTTTGACCTCTCGTGAGCTGGACCATTTTGAAAAAGGGTAAATTTTTGCATGTTCTGTTAATTAAAGAATCTGTTTCCTTACCAACATATATAATATGGGTATCATAAGAAAGGTTTTTTTAAGGCGTGTCCAACTGTATATACAATTTGTCCAAGGACGACCATCCATGTCCTCTTTTTAAGGATATTCTGCAAAAAAAAACGGTCAATCGATTATAATCGATTGTCCAGTGAACCGCAAAGCGCATTACAGAAAAAATTTTTTCATCAGTCGTAATAGCAGTTTGGGGAATAAACTGCCGGAAGAAGTCTTCCCTGTCACTTTCAATGTAAAGAAATTCAAATCAAATATTCACAAACATTACTCCCTTTTTCCTCCTTCCCATAACCTATTTTCTTAATATCAACACAATGCACTGCATTAATAGGGGGCATCCCCTGAGTGTTGGTGAGACATAAAAAAATAGCGTTTGCCCCTTTGCAGAAAGTGAGGATTTGAAGCTGTAAAGTAGGCTTATCTTCCTAAGCCACCTTTAGGGTGTTTTTTTTAGCAAATAAAAAAAAACTTTGAATTTAAAATTCAACAAAAATAGGGAGGTTTTATTAGAAAGCCTCTGGCTTTCTTGATTATCAATAGTATAATAAATTCTTATCTACAAACTTAAATCTACACAACCGTGGTGGTTGTTTTATAATGAGATCAACTCAAGAGAGAGAGAATAAAACAGAACTTCATGTTCTCTTATATTTTGACACCAATGAGTGTATCAAAATGGGTATACTAACAAAATATAAATTTACAGTTATGATTTAAAGATAAATGGGGTTTAAAAGAGTCAATTAATTGAAAAATAGAAAATTTAGCAAAAACTAATTAAAAACTGTTGAAGTCGCTTCAACATGCTCCCGCCGGAAAATGGCAAGAACACCTCTTCCAAGGCCCGGATATTATCCACCCAAATGTGGACTGCTGGATACTGGGCAGGTCAGCAGCTGGTAGTTGGATGTTTGGCAACAGGATTCTGTCTGCTACCTCTTTTCCCAGTACAACAACCGTCAATTTCCCGATAAGCATGGAAGAGAGGATGAGCCAACGGGGAGTAATCGGCAAAGTGGCGGCTTAGGGCTTCATCTTTCAATGAGGGGGGTGCCACGAACCCAAGACGCTCGCAGAGAAGTAAGTCCATCATGAAGGACTCTCGCTCGTTGTGGGTAAACCATGGTTCCATAATGAATCGACCACATATCTTTCCATCATGGCTTGTAACTGGTGTTAATTCCGGCAACTCTTGAGCCACCTTTCTGATTATGAACGAGCTGGCGGCGTTGACGTTGGCATATGTGGCATAGTGGGCATTCTCTCATCTAAATATACAGAGAAGAAAACAAGAAAAGAAAAGAACGAAATATATACAGTGTTAGAAAAAATACCTAGTGCGAATTTTATCTATTTGTTTACTTAATTATTGGGTATTTGGTAGATTAATTGGTGGGTTTTGGTTTTGAGTATCATTAGTGGGTAGCAAACACAGTTTGACAACAGGTCGCAGGATATTACCATTTTTTGTGCGTACTTCTGCAACTCTGATTTTGCTATCGCGTCCGTATATGACTTTAGTAACGCGACCAAGGAGCCACTCGGTGGGTGGTAAAAAGTCTTCTTTGACGATGACGATGTCATTTTGTTTGAGGTTGTCACGTTCCTTCTGCCATTTGAATCGGCGTTGTAGCTCGGTTATATACTCGGTTTTCCACCTTCGTGCAAAAATGTGTTGTAACGCCTTTAATCGTTCCCAACGTTTTAAATACGGCAAGTTCTCAAGTGGAGGTTCCGCAGGGGCTTCTGGTAGAGGCGGTGATCGCAGCTCCTCGAAGCAAATGACCTGGAGTCAGTGGTAAAATTTCGTTCGGGGTTTCCGTTAAAGGTGACAGTGGTCTTGAATTTAACACTGCCTCGATTCGAACAAGAAGAGTTGTAAATTCTTCAAAGGTAAAAGAGAGATTACAAGTTACCTTTTTGAGGTGGGACTTCATACTTTTCACGGCGGCTTCCCAGAGGCCACCCATGTGGGGTGCATACGGCGGTATGAAGGACCAGGTGAAGCCAAGAGTGGTGTATTTTTCGATCAGCCTCTTTTCTGCTGACTGGAGGAAGCTGTTATGGCTTTTCAGTAGCGCGTAACTTGCGCCGAGGAAATTTCGACCGTTGTCGGAAAACATGGTCTTCGGGAGACCTCTACGCCCAATAAATCTATCAAAGCAGGCTAAAAAGGCATCGGTTGAGAGGTCAGAACAAGTTTCTAAATGAACGGCTCGGGTAGCAAAACAAACGAAAACAGCTGCATATCCTTTTAGAATTTTGGCATTTCGCAAAGTCGAAGACTTTATGTTGAAAGGACCTGCAAAATCGACTCCGGTGTATGTAAAGGGTAGGGAAAAGTTTACTCGTTCTGGTGGGAGAGCGGCCATGATTTGGTGCTGGAACTTATGTTTGTAGACCGTGCACGCCTTGCATTCACGAATACATTTTCGTACCAAGTTTCGTAATCTTGGGATGTAAAATCCTTGCCGGATCGCTCGTAACATTATATGGTGTTCAGAGTGCAGCAGAATGCGATGTGTAAAATCGACGAGAAGTTTTGCCAGTCGAGAACCTTCTGGGATGATAATTGGATGACGTTCTTCGTAGCTTAAACCTGAGTTGTTTAATCTGCCACCAACCCGTAGAAGGTCGTTTTTATCAATAAATGGAGTCAAGGTGAGCAGTCTGCTTCTTCGACTTAAAGGTTTCTTTTCCTTTAAGCATTCGTACTCTTTGTTTAAATACGATTTTTGAGCCAACGAAATGAGTCGGTTTTTCATAGAGCTGATTTCTTGAGCCGTGATGAACTTTTCGGTTGAAAAGGGTTTTTTAAGGACGCGGTTTATAAAGCGAAGTCGGTAGCTGAGTACCCGTAACGCCCTTTCAAATGAAGAGAATTCTTCTAGTACATCTGTACTTTGTACTTCCAGGTGGAAGTTTGCAGACTTTTTGGTCTCCAAGTCTATTGGATCAAAAGTCCGCGGGATCGGCCATTGTGCTGTGGGACGTTTCAGCCAGGATGGCCCGTGCCACCAAAGTTGGTTTTCTGCCAGTTCCTGAGGGGAGCAGCCTCTTGTGCCCATATCTGCAGGATTTTCTTCAGTTCTCACATGCTTCCAGCGAGATGTGCTGGCGATGCTAATAATTTGCGTCACACGATTTGCAACAAATGTCTTTAGGGTATTTGGGGGTTTCTGTAACCAACCCAGTACTATTGATGAATCTGTCCACAAGAACAATTCATAGTTGAACTGGCAGTTCGCGACTAAGCTTCGGGTCAGCTTAGCAAGTAATAAAGCTCCGCAAAGTTCGAGCTTGGGTATAGTAGTCCGCTTTATAGGAGCTACTTTAGTTTTTGCAACTAGCAAATGACTATTTACTTGGCCTTCTGGACTTTCCGTTCTGATATATATAGAACCGCAATATGCCTTCTCTGAGGCGTCGCAGAAGCCGTGTATCTGGATGCGATACTGTGGTGAGAAATCCACCCATCTAGGAATTTCAATGCTGGAGATAAATGGCAAGTTCTTTATAAATGAATTCCATTTTATCAGTATGGGTGTAGGCACCCCTTCGTCCCAGTCAGACTTTCCTTCCCATAATTCTTGCATAAGAGTTTTTGCAACTATCACGACTGGGCCTAACCAACCTAGAGGGTCAAACAATCTTGCTATCACTGACAAAATTCTTCTTTTTGTAGTAGATGCAACAATTTCAATGGGTTCCACAACATAGTAGAATGAATCCGATAAAGCATTCCATCGAATTCCAAGAGTTTTAATCGTACTGGAATCGTCAAATTTCAAAAAATCTTCATCTAGAAGATCCTCCCGGGGCAAATTTTCGAGCAGCAACTTATTATTTGCTGTCATCTTTTTTAACGGGAATCCAGCCGATTTTAGGGCCTTTGTAAGTTCACTCTGTTTGAGCTTGGCTTCTTCAATTGTGTGTCCACCAGACAGGATGTCATCAACGTAGACTTCATTTTTCAAAATGGCGGATGCCTTGGGGTACAAATTTTTGCAATCACTACTTAACTGCAATAGGGGTTCTTATCGCCAAAAAGGGGGCGCAATTTACGCCAAACGTGACAGTTTTTAGTTGAAACGAGTTCACGTTACCATCAGCTTCGCTGCGAAACAAAATCTGTTGATAGGGACGGTCCTCTTCATGGACCAAGATTTGGCGATACATTTTCTGTATATCTCCGGTGAAAACAAACCTATAGTTGCGCCATCTTAGCACAAGCTGCATCAAATCATTTTGAAGAGTTGGACCTTGATACAAAACATCATTAAGCGAGAAACCACTTGCCGTCTTTTTAGAGGCGTTGAATACCACTCGTACTTTCGTGGTTTTGCTTTCCGGCTTGATTACCGCATGATGTGGGAGGAAAAACGATGAATGTTTTTCAGCTTTGGGCTCGAAGTGTACAACTTGTTCCATGTGATCCAAGTCTAAGTATTCTTGGAGAACTTCTGTGTACTGAGCCTTTAAATCAGGGGTTTTCTCTAAAGTTTTCTCCATTCTGTGGTACTGCGCGAGTGCCATATTTTTGGAGGGGCCCAAAAAAATTTCAGTCGGAAACTGCTCTTTAAATGGGAGGCGAACTAAGTATCTGCCGTCAGGTTGTCGGCTTGTGGTACGTTGAAAGTAATTTTCACAAATAATGTCGCTGTCGGACTCAATATTGCTTTTTTCGGGCTCTTCTAATTCCCAAAACTTTTTCAAATCTTCATGGAGAATCTGATCGCGGGATGGCGAAACCATTGTGTGAAAAGTTTGGACGTCGTTAACAGGTTCAGGACCTAACAAATACCAACCAAAGTGGGATTCTCTAGCTTCAAGGCAATTTCCAATGTTCATTTTAACGCCCTTTAAGTTGATGAAAGGCAAATAATCGCTTCCGATTATCATATCAATTGAAGCAGGTTTATAAAAGTATGGGTCTGCGAGTACTAAATCCTTGATTTCGCTTAGATTATGGATGTGAATAGGCCGCGAAGGCATAAAATGAGCCAATGTTGGTACCACAATTGCTCTGATTTTTATCGAGAAATCTGAAATTCTTGATTTTACTATGACGTTGCATCTTCCTTTAGAATTTCCTACAACTGTCTCACCAAAGCCTGATATTTCACTGCGATGGTTTTCCAATGGTATAGAGAGTCTTTGTTGAACACTCTTTAATACAAAACTCCTTGTAGAACCTGAATCTATCATCGCTCTAATAGTAAATTTTTCGCCTAAATGCTCCACATGAACTAGCACTGTGGGCAAAATAGTAGTCCCGTTATGCTGAGATAAGTTAACGTGAACGGTTTCCTTTTGATTTACATTTGCAGTATATGCTTGTGAATTTGACGAGCTCGTTTTATTCTGAGTGCCGGACCCGGATGGTATTTCATTATCTCGACGATAATTTTGCGGCGTTACCTTAGGAGTGGTAACTCTTTTCAGCTTGTCTTCGGTTTCAAGATGAAGCATGGTGTGATGCCTCTGATTGCATCTGGTACAACAGTTTGCACTTTGGCAATTCGATTTAAAATGAGTTGTCGAAAAACAATTAGTGCAATATTTATTGACATAAACGAATTTTATTCTGTCCTTAACTGACAGTGACTTGAAATATTTACAAAGTCTTAACGGGTGGTTCTGTCGACATTTTTGCAGCTGAATGCTTTTTTGTCGGTTTCAGTGTGGGAGTAAAATACTTGTGGTTTAGAATCGTGATGATCTTTACCGACTGGTCTTCTTAAATTGGCAAAAGTCTCTAAAGTTTCAATTCTACCTGTGAGGAATTTGCTGAGATGTTGCCAAGTAGGCAGCTCTTTATGATCTACTAAAGAGTCTTCCCAAGCCCGAGAAGTTTCTTCCGGTAACTTTGCAGCGCAAAGGTTCATTAGAAACGGGTCATTACTCGGTATATCGATCTGAAATGATCCTATAACTGAGAGACAGTCAGTGACCGTATTTTGAAAAATTCTCAAAAATTTTAAGTTTTCCGTTGGAGGGGTACGAATGACTTTAATTTTGTCAATTTGGGTATTAATCAAGATTCTTTTATTTTCATAGCGATTTTTCAACGCATTCCAAGCGATATCGAAATTTGAATCTACTAGATCATAATCTTTGATCATATGATGGGCCTCCCCAGTCGTATTGCCTAGCAGGTAATACAGTTTGTGTGCTGGAGCTATTGATGGCTCGTTTCCGATCGCTGCCATGAACATGTCCCTAAATGCAGGCCAGTTGCTAAAACCACCTTCAAAATTCTGAATTTTTACAGCGGGTAATTTAAGAGCGGGACGACGAACGACCTCTTGATTTGTTCCTTGACCTGCTGACTTAGCCTTGATCATCTCTAAAATTCTAGCCTTCAAAACCTGGTATTGTTCGCTAGCCTCTTCGTACTTAACTGAAACCTCATCTTGGTAAATATCTTCTTCTTTTACCTTATCATCTCCTTCTATGTAACTTTCATAACTAGAGACCATTTTCGACCACCTTCTATCTAATTCCTCTTTTTTCACCTCTAACAACGAAATTGTGAAACTATCCTGAGAAATTTCATCAAAACTAGTGATGAAGGCAGTTAGCTGCAAAATGCTATGTTTGCATTTCCTTTTAGCCATTTTGAGACTACTTCAAATAAAAACTTTTTGAAATTGAGTAGACTTTGTTTTAAGGATTTCAAATAAATTTGTCCCGTGGGGCTTTAACTTTGACTTTAAGTGATCAATCTCTCAAAATTCAATCTCAAAATATTTGAGATAAAAAAATCAAATAATTTTTTCCGGTAGGACCTCGTACTTGAAGTACGTTTTTTTTTTTTTCGTTGGGATTAAAATTGCCAAGCAAAATTATAAAATTTCAATCAAAAAATTTTCCAACCACTATTACTTTTCATAAAAATTATCAAATAATTTTTCTCAGTGTAATATTGCTATAAAATTCAACCGCTTTTTTTAAAAAAAAAAAATTCCAACTAATTCTTCACCAAAAAAAAATCCAAGATTTTTTCGTAAACAATAAAAAAATTTAAAAACAATTGAATATGTTTTTAAAATTCACAAATAAATTACCCACTCTTTTCTCCAATCAGTATTGTAAAAAATTTCAAAATATATGCGGGCTTTGTGTATCACCCTTTCCGAAAAACGAGAAAAATAAGATTTTTTCTTTTTTATGGGATCACCCTTTATTCCATATATCAATATAGAAAGAATTTTAGTTAACCAACAATTTTGGCTAAAGTGTAGTTCAGCTTTCAAAAATATTTTCAAAATATGTAGCCGCTTTCCTGGGTCACCCTTTTGTAAAAAGGGGAAAATAAAATTCTGGTTATACAACGATAATTTCACCAAATTTAACAATTTATAAAAATTTTCCTCGGGCCACTGTACGTGGTAGGATAATAAACAGGTTTTCCTTATATTGAGGGTTTCTTGTTGCACCACCCTTTATCATCAAAGATTTACAAAAAATAAAAAAAAATTTGTAAAATGTTGTAATCTCCTCAAGATTCACGGTTTGACTTTAAATAAAATCTGGTTTGACGCACAAAAAAAATTTTTTGACTACAGCTTTTTACAGCACTCTGTAGTAGAAATTTTAATAAAATTTATTTTTGCTTTCGAAATAAACTTCCGTTTCAAAATTTTGTAGTAAAAAAAGTATATAAAAATTTTTTTTGAAAATTATCGAGAGCCTGTTGTAGCACCCTGTATAAAATTTTTCACTAACTTGTCTCGCGTCACGATTTTATTTCGTAGAAATTTCGGTTTAAACACTTTTCAATATTTATTTTTTTTTGTAAAAAAAAATCGAGATAAAAAAGATTTATGCCACCCTAATGACACACACAATACCAAACACTTTTTAAAATTTTGGAACTGCAAAAATTTTCTTAATTGCTTCCACCAAATTATCACAATTTTTTTTTTAATTAAAATATAAAAATTCCCAAACTCACCGTTTCCCCGCAAGAAAATCTTCACCGGGTACCCTTCTTGTTTTTTTTTCTTTTACGTTTGTTGTTGGTACTTGTTGACTACCGGCACTTTTCTTCAAGGTGACTTCTTTTTTTTCTTCTTATTGCTGTTGTTGTAGCTGTTGTAATTTTTACAGCTATTTAATTTGCAAAAAATTGTAAATTAAAGTTTTAGATTTTGCTGCTTTTGTGGCTGTGGCACTTTTACAGCAGGTTTTTTCTTTATGTGGCTGTGGCACTTTTTTCCCCAGAAGTGGTTGAAAAGAATATGATTCTTCTTCCTTATTAAATTTTTTCAACACAGCACTTACACTTTAATTTTTTACCTTAAAAGTCACTATCTTTCCTTTTTTATTTTTAAAGTCACTATCTTTTTTTATTATTTAAAATTTATTTCAATAAAATATTTTATTAAATTTACACAATTTATTTATTTTGCTTGTTAGCGTCTAATTTTTCACAATTATTTGTTTGCAACTATGTGTGTTAAACGTTTACATGTTTTTTTTTCTTCGTCGTGAAACTAACAACACTTATTTGCATTGAAAATGTATAGGGAAACGGGTGGAATTGACAAAATTGAAACGTTGTTATGTCGTATTGTAAACTTTACATACATACATGCTACTGCGCATGTCAGAAAAATACCGCTTTTTTTCTCTTCTTTACCAGTGTTGGTACTTTCAAACCAGTGTTGGTATGTGTGGTACGTTTTGTACTTTTAGGGGGATTTTTTGAAAAAGTGAGGTTATGGTTGAAATTTCGATTGGATATGATTGTGTGTAATTTTAATTAATTTTTTAAGGCACTTTTTTCTAAAAAATTCTACCTATTCGCACTAAATATAATTAATAACACTGTACATACCAATCTTTTTTTTTCCTTGATGACCCAAATGGATGATGTTGATGCTGTTAATGATGATGATGTTGACCGGTTTGCCCTTGAGATGTTGGGATGTTTCACTTTGGAGATGTTGGGGTATCTTCCTTCCAAAAATGTAAAGTAAAGGAGGGTTATCTTCTTTCTTGTGCCGGGATGCACTTTAGTAAGTTCGGTAGACGTCTCTTCAGTAGTACGGGGTGTAATGAATTTTTCCAAACTTCCTTTGCAGACTTCTTGCCTGCTGTTGCAATTGTTGTTGATGCTGCTATCGGGTTTGCAGCCAATTAGTGGACAAATTCCACGGGTTCTTTTAGCCTTAGATTCACTAAGACTCCTCGAAGGACCAAAATGTAAAGGAGGTTTATCTTCCTAAGCCACCTTTAGGGTGTTTTTTTTAGCAAATAAAAAAAAACTTTGAATTTAAAATTCAACAAAAATAGGGAGGTTTTATTAGAAAGCCTCTGGCTTTCTTGATTATCAATAGTATAATAAATTCTTATCTACAAACTTAAATCTACACAACCGTGGTGGTTGTTTTATAATGAGATCAACTCAAGAGAGAGAGAATAAAACAGAACTTCATGTTCTCTTATATTTTGACACCAATGAGTGTATCAAAATGGGTATACTAACAAAATATAAATTTACAGTTATGATTTAAAGATAAATGGGGTTTAAAAGAGTCAATTAATTGAAAAATAGAAAATTTAGCAAAAACTAATTAAAAACTGTTGAAGTCGCTTCAACAGAAGCCCTTTAATAGCGGGTTTTTATTATAATGTACAATTCTCTTAATGTGACCTTAAGTTAAAAATATGTTTTAACCCCAATTTCAGACATTTTTAAAATTATCCTATATCTATCCGTTTTGAAATAAACGGTTCGTTGAAAATTAAGTAATATAGTTTCACATAAGTGTGGAGTGTTAAGCCGATAGCCTTAGTTGCTAGTGCTAGTGCTTTAGCTTTAAGATTTATTGTAATTTTTTGTTATTAATTAATAATCATATAATTACAAATTATATCTTATTACCCTAACCGAGCACTAGCTACTATGGCTTTCAGCGCGTTGTAACGAAAACAGACCAATGCTTCTGGTGGGAATCGAACCCCCGATCCCCGCACTGATAAGCCAGCACGCTACCACTAGCCTACCGGGGCGCACGTTTTGTAATTTTAATTATAATAAATTTCTAAATAAATAAGTGTGGAGTGTTTTATTAGTTAGTGATTGCAACGGATAACAAATTTAAAATAGCCAGTAAATTCAAAAAGCATTTCAAAGACAAAGAGCACTATTAACATATAAAATAAAAAGTATTACAAAAGAAGATTATTCGCGGTATAGTAACGTCCCGAATATGACGAAAAATCGTGTTTATTTGCATTTTTAGACAAGAATATCACAAAATATTGATGACGAGGAGAAGTTCTGAATTCAGATTCGAATTCAAAGACCATTTAAAAAATATGCTCTGAAATATGGGTCTTGAGTACTGACAAAAGTAAAACTAGTGTGCATTGAATATAAATAAAACTTTAACTTTTTGTAAAAAAAATATTTTGAAAATTTCTTGCTAAAATTTTAATATTTTTCAACGTGAACCCACTTCGAATTTCGGATATGGTATACAAGACAAGGTGATCACCATTAACAAATATTGAAGATGTAGTTTTTGAAATAATCGCGAAAAATAGCGTTTTTGTATTTTTGCAAACTTTCTGTGAAAAGGCAGTCTAAAAATATCATAAAGTAGAAGATCCAGTCTTCCACATAAGATAAAATCTGTAAAAATCGGATGTTTAATTAAAGTGTTAGAGCAGTTTAGACAATAGGTATTTTCCTTAGATTTGCTAAAAATGTCAAACTTTGAGCAAGGATACTACACAAACTATACCGAAGTTCGGAAAACTTAATACAGCACATATATCATAGGGACGCTAAATATCTATGTTCTCACTTTCAATGCAATCCAAACAAATCCATGTCAAAAACGACTAATAAGTCGAGTCGAAATTTTATGAAATGACTCAGCTGCAATAGAAAATATTTTTGTTTTTACATATTCAAAAATGTGTAGACACAAATAACTTTAAAAAAATATTTCTTTCTAAGCTTTTAAATCAAACAAAAGGATTTATATGAAACTACAAATCAATAACAAAACACGATATTCAAATTCCAACTACTAAATACCAAAAAAAAAAATAATACACAAAAAAAGTATGAAACTATAAAAAATTTCCAAAAATTTTTGGCAATATTTTATATTGTGTTTTTCTTTTGCTTGGATTTAACCATTTTAACTATTTTTTTTTTTTTTTTTGTATGTTTGTTTTAAACGCATATAAACTACTTGATTAACCCACTGAGCTTTTCTCATGACTTAAACCAATATATAATGCAAATTTTGAACTGCGCCGCTTCGTATTTGTGAAGCTAGAATGAAGTCTTCTGTTATTTTGAATTTTCCTTCTTAGAAAATGAAGATGTTTTGCAAATACACATCGGCAAAAAAAAAAAGAAGTGATGGTTATAACTCACCAAATTGGTAAGAAGAAAGACCATCACTTCTTTAAATCATTTACATACATGTATTTACATAACGAAAGTTGTTTTTGCATGCCATAACTAAAGTTTTATTGAAATTAGTTAACAGAATTTTAAACTAAAGCTAAATGAAGACTACATGATAAAGCGTTTAGGCTACCTTTGTCTGTGTTCATTATTTGTTTGTCCTTGACAACATATCCAAATTTCATAAAAATTTGCGAATTCACCAATTTGTAGCTTTTGTAAGTTATGTAGGTAGCGACCACTGCAAATGTAGTTAAAAACAAATTAAATTTAACTTGTAAAAAGAATGACTTACATTTCATTAAATTCAACCAACATTGTTATTCGTTTTTTACAGTTGTAAAAATTAACCACAAATGTAGTAAAAAATAAAGAAACATTTATTTGTTTTATTTTTTTAAGTAAAAAAATCTACTGTATAAATTAGATTCAAATCATAATACAGTAATTTGATGTGGTGTGTTTTTTTGAATGAACTACAAATTTAGTCAAAAATTCACTTCAAAATAAAGATACTGCATTACAACTCAAACAACTTCAAATATTTAAAGCAGAAGTTCCTTATGTAAAGAATATTCGAAATCAGCAGCAACTAGGCAAACTCTTTGGGAATTTTCTGGATATAGATAATTTTCTTGTGGCAAATAATTTAAAAAAGTTACATAAAAATTCAAAGCAACTCAAAAGGGCCACATTAGCGAACATGTACGCTAAAGTTGACATGAATTAAAAAACTCTCTAAAAGCGTATACAATTGTTAGAAAATTATGTAAAATCAACAAAAATTTGTACACTCTAATTAAATTTTGTTTAAATTTACCCAACTTATAGCAGAAAACTATAAGTTTAAATAAAAAAAAAATTTCGCACATTATTTGTAAATTAATGCACATAAAATGTGTAAAATTACATGATAAGTGCATATAAAATTAAATTTAATACTAAAATTAATGTTAAATTTTACTAAATTTGTGCTTAAAAAACATGCTTAATGTGTAAAAATACTCACAACGTGACTGAAAATGCAGTTTAAAATGCGCAAAAAAGCAAAAAAAAAAATTAATTGCGTTTATTGAATGAAATATCTTTATTACGTTTTTTATTCATAAAGTTCCGAAATGTTGGCGTGGTTCTTTCTTTTTGATCTGGTGAAAGAACCAAAACCCAAATAAATTTGCTCTGCTAAAGTAATATTGGCTCAAAATGTTTGGAACAACTTCTGCACTTAATGTAAAGCTACTTAAAGTAAAGTGGTTATCCCTTTTGATTTTGTCTTCATGTAATTTCTTACCAAGCACTATTTTTTAAATCACATTTCATGTTGACGACAGGGCCAGCGGCATAAAAAATTTTATAACTGTCGATAGGAAAATTTATGGTGTTGTTTTTAGCTACTTGACAGGAAACGTCTTTCAGTTTCAGTTAAGGCAATTTTAGCAACGGTTCCGAAAATAAGTTTAATGGGGCTTTTTATCTCCCGGCCACTAAGGGTTAAAGGAATTTTTGAATAAAAGTAAATGTAAGTAAATTTACTTGACATGTAGAATCATGTGAACTCAATCAAAAATATGGTATTTTCGGATCGACCACCTCCGATTTCAATGCAACTCACCTTAACTGTCATATTCGAAAAAAAAAAATTGACGAAACAAAAATTTCAGATTCCGGACCTTTTCGGTTTCCGAAATATAACGTCTTGATATTGCAAAAAATATTAAAAATTGACTAAAGTGTCTTTACAAGTTGGACTATAACTTTTAAACTACACAAGACCCAAAATTCGTATTGGTCTTAGTTTTTTTAGTTAAAATGTGCTCTTAAAAAAAAATTAAAAAAATATATGCTTTTTTGAACTCTCCTCTACATTTTTGTGAAAAATTTAGTGTTTTATCTCGAATATTTAGTCTCAACATTTTTTGAAATTCCAGCACGAGGATCCAAAAAATAGAGCTCTTGACTCCCTACCTAGAACGTTTTATCTGCAAAAATTCAAAAGTACTTTACTAATCTTCGACAGGAAAGTTGTCAACATGGAGGTGCAAAAGAGGAAAAGTCTCTCCCTTAATGTTGTATTTTTGGCAGTATGGGAAAAGCGCGCAAAGTCTCCTTCTCGACGTCCTGCAGAACCCTCCTTGTTCGAATACTTATTAAAAGCTAGATATATGTTTTTTGGTCCTTTAAGGAGATAATTTTTAAAAAGTCCCATGAAAAAATAGTTTAAATGGTGATATAAAGGAAAAATTCTCCACTTGTATCACCCAGCCCAAACCACTGGAACTAGGAACCTTAAATTTAGAACGTAGGCTTCCGCTAGGTTTGGAATTTTGCCAAACCCCTTGGGGTAAAAGTTTAAACCTTAAAATATGTGTTCTTCAAGGTATGTGCTAATTTACCGAGAATGTACAATTTGATTTTTAATAAAATCTTTGTCAAAATGGGCTTTAAAAGAGAAAAAGTTACGCTAGGAATTGATACAAGAGTCTAAACAAACATATTAAGAAAGACAATTCACTTAGTTTTCTTCTAAATATATTTTGCAAATTTAAAAATCCGGCAAAGAAAACTGTTCCAACTATAAAATATTTTTTAATTTTGAACTTTTTGAATTCAGTTATAACGAACTGTCGGAATATTGGGCTTTCTTTACCTAAAAAAATGTTGTTAAACATATTTTCATATGTATTTTTCAAATATTTTTGTATCTACTCTACTGGAATTGAGGTGTCAATTGCCCTCAAAGGACATATTCGTCAGGACTGGTACAATTTAACATTGGTGGAGGTTAAGCATGCAAACAGGGAAAATATTTATTGGAATTTAATCTTGCCTACTTAAAATCAACACTAATCATTAAAAATTGATTAGGGAAACATTATTTATATAGTAAAGGTCAATAGTATGTCCTCTTCACTAATAAATATGAAATTATACCATTCGATAGTGTTGTTAACTTTTTTTATTAGTTAATTCAAATATTTTAAATAAAATTTAGTTACCGTAGGAAGACGCTATTGATGCAACTGATTTGAAATTACATTTTATAAACATGAACTGATTTATTTTGTTGTGCCCACAGAAACTCAAATCCAACATAAATATAATCAAATAAAAGGTTAGTTTTAACAATTGTTGCTTAGAAAAACAATAAATTTTTTATTAAAATTCGGTTGCTACTGAAAAACTATCATTTTATTTTCTTTGTACATAATGTCAAAATAAAAAAAATTATATGTACATTTTTATTTATTGAAAAATTAAAAAAAAAAACTATTTTCGTATTAAATATAAAAAATTTAAATGTTTATTTTCAAGTTTAGCCCATCAAAGGAAAATACGCGATTTTTATTTGATGAAATGTGTGCTTGCATAATATATTTAATATGTACATTAGGGTGGGGCGATTTGTAGGGAAGGAAAACAATCTTAATGGCCGCTTCGCGTTTATGATTCTTGGGATTGTACTGAGCAAAAAAGTCCACTAGACCATACGTCTACGGTGAAAATCGAGCTTCCAGATTTTGACTTTACGGAAAAAAGCCCTATTTTGAAATTTAAAATTAACCCCTTAAACCCCACCCACAAATATGATTGATGCATTAATCTGCTAGAGAATCTTCCAAAGAAGAGATTGATACCATAATCTTGGGTAAGCTCCTCCTATTTCCTGAGATATGTCCATCCCACACATTGTTACTTTCACAAAATACGGCAAAAAAGCCCTATTTTGAAATTAAAAATTAACCCATTAAACCCCACCAAAAAATATGATTGATGCATTAATCTGCTAGAGAATCTTTCAAAGAAGAGATTGATACCATAATCTTGGATAAGCTCCTCCTACTTCCTGAGATATGTCCATCCCACACATTGTTACTTTCACAAAATACGGCTAAAAAGTCAAAATATGGAAGCTCGATTTTCACCGTAGACGTATGGTCTAGTGGAGTTTTTTGCTCAGTACAATCCCAAGAATCAGAAACGCGAAGCGCCAATTAAGATGTTCAAATCGCCCCACCCTAATGTACATAGATCACTTAAAATACGAGTATTCATGAAACAAAAACTTTTTGGATAATACCAACTTTTATCTCGCATGACGAAGCCGATGTTAGTTTTTTAAGAAAAATTCGTTCGAAAAATCCGGTGAATCTTACAACATGTATAATAACCCTGGCATAAAAACTTTGATTGTTGTTTTCCAGGAAAACAGTGGATGTTTGCTGTTTACGTCGACTAGGATGCCAATATTGAACATCGAAAAAGAAAAATATGACTTATCTGCGTTAAATAAAATACATTGACAATTGTCGCAGACAACTCATTACAATCTTTTTACAAATGAAATACGTTTTCTAGAAGAAAATTGATGAAAAAATCATAACTAAAGATTTTTTGATCTTAGATTTTTGTATGACAAATATCCAATTTTAATTAAATTTTGAAATTTTAATTACACGGAACGTGTAAATTATGTACAGGAAAAAAACTATATAAGTTTTTAGGTAGTCTACATAGAATTGACTTCTGAGCGCAAGTATTTTATTTTTGCGCTAATTTGGACATTACGAATTTTTTCCGAACCCATTTTTTATGCTTTTTGAGATAACCCTGTGCTAAAACATTGGCATTATAGGTATTCTACGCAATATTATTATGCAGTTTTTGATTCGGCATTCTTTTTGGCATGCTTTCGAACAAAAACAGTACCAAAATAGCTTATTTTAACACCCCTAGATGACAAAAATGAGACATGTTATTCTTAGATTTCTACTTTCTATTTCATATGCAAATTTTATCCATATCGAAGAGATGATCTTAAAATACTTTCCTTGTAAGTATTTTTCTGTAGAATGTCAAATATTTTATAAAATCTCAAAATGTTTTTAAGTTTAAAAAGTGTTATAATTTGTAGTTTTAATATAATTGTACTATTAATTCGTAAATATTTCATTTTTATAAAAAAAAAAAAAAAATTGTGTTGTAATATTTATTACAATTAATATAAATTAATTTCAAAGAAAAAAATATGTTAATGGATACGGTGTACTTTTCAATATTTCCGATTAGGGACTCTAAAAAAATTTGATCTTACGTACAAACAATTTTTTTGAGTTCGGTTAGTATACTTAAATATATCGACTTTTATAACCTAATGTTAATTATTCCAATCGTAACTACAACAAAGAATTAAGTTAGTTCACATAACTTTCAAAATTCAGTTGGCAAAATAATCGGTTGTGACTACTACTCTATTTTCTGTGTGTGTGTGTGTTACCGAGACGGGCTAATCGAGCACATATCATTTGACCGGTTCAATCGCTCACTTTTTTCGTAACAATTTTTTTAAATTTATTTTCGTAGTTTAGCAACGCCCTCTAGCGGTGTTATTAGAGATTTTTAAAAATTAAAATTTTGTTTTACACGTTCATACTGAATGGAAAGGAAATTTTTAAGAACTTTTTCGAAATATTAACCTATAAAGAATTTTTCCTGGGTAAGGGGCGTTAAAAATATAATTTTCGGCAACTTAGAGGCATGAATTGGTGGAACATTTCTCACATCAACTTTAGGCTTAGGGGTAAAATATATACTTAAAAAACTAACTTTATATGCAAAAATAACTGAAAAAAGCAATTGATATAATAGCATTACAATGACCATTAATGAATAATAGCCCGGGTCGATTTGTATGGAGGCAAAAAAATCGCTCAACGTTCAAGGAAAATCTTATTCTAGGCATCAAAATAAGAAACTTTGCCGAAGAAACCATACCTCTAAAACGAATTCTGATGTCCCGACTTTTGACCCGTAGGGTCAGCTTTTGAAAAAGCCCACTTTGATATTTCAGAAAGTAGGAGGAATCTCTCCAAGATTATGGGAGATACTTCTTCTCCGGGAGACGCACTAGCAGATTAATGCATAAATCATCATTCTAGGGGTTAAAATTTAAGTTAAAAGAGGGCCTTATTAGACGTGTTTTTTTTAGCAAAATGTACAAATCTCGGGATAGAGATATTTCAGAAAGTAGGAGGAGTCTTTCCAAGATTAGGGTCTCTATTTCTTCTCCGGAAGAAATAGAGTATAAATATATTCGATTGGGTTGGATTCGATTGGGGCACTCTAAATGGGTCAAAGTGGGATTTTTCAAAATTTCCCCCTACGGGTCAAAAGTCGGGACATCAGAATTCGTTTTAGAGTTATGGTTCCTTCGGCAAAGTTTCTTATTTTGATCCCTAGAATACGATTTTAATTGAACGTTAAGCGATTTTTAAATCGGCACGCCCTAATGAATAACTTATAACTGACGATTTAATTACAACTTGTTTTAATTTAATTGCCGATTACAAAGTGTCATCTTATGACCATCGATACAAATAGTTTTCAGTTAATTCAATATTATATATAAGTGTTTTTAAATATTCATTAAAAATAAATAAAATACATTGTTGAAACCCTAATAAAAAAGAAATTAATCTGAAAGTTTGTCTCTTAAGTCTTTTGTTTTATTTGTACCTCATAAAAAAAAAAACAGTAAAAAGAAAAACTTAAAACAACCCAAATATTTGTCTAACCTATAAAAAGTTAAAAAAAATGTGATCAAATATCGCATGTTTTATCAAATTTTTGTAAATTTATGCACAAATTTTACATAAAACTAGCAGAAACAACAATAAGATTTTAAACAAATCTGTAATCAATAACATGAACAATTACTGGCAACAAGCTAAAAACTTTAACAGATCTAATACTTACAACAAAACTAAATGGAAGAAATCGAATATAAAAACTAAAAAAAAAAACATTTATTGCAATTTGAAAAAGAACAAACATAAAAATTGCAATAACAGCAATTTAAACACAATTCATTGACGACACAATAATGTCATGAACTCGAGCATGCACGCTGAGAGATATTGGCTGCAACAAGCTAAAAAAAAAATATATATAAACGAACAATACAAATTAAGATAAATGGTTGAAAATGAATTATAAATGCCCTACACTATGTTTTAATTGTGCCATTAAAATAAACGGTGTGAAGTTTTATCGAAAAGTTATTTAGTCGAAATGATGTTTAAAATTACTAAATAGTCGATATAAAGGAAAATGTTAACCCTCGCTACATACTGAATTATCTTATTTAACGTACCGGCAAACTACTGCAATCCATTGCTGTGCCAACGTACGGCCAATCGTATATTGGTGTTATCATTTCGACACTGTGCCAGTACTGTTAAACGTTAAAAAATCGACGGTATATGTACTACTGTCTCCAACACTGCGCCAGTACTGACCCGTTCGTATTTTTCTACCTGCGTTACTATAGTTTAGCCAAATCAAGGTAATATTTTTCCAAAATTTACTCAAACTTTGATGAAAACATTTAAACTTTGTTTAACTTTTGACAAAAAGTGGATTCAAATACTAACAAGAATTATAATTTTTTCTTTTCAATTTATAACGAGCTTTCAACCTCCGTATATTTACAAAAATAAAGCAAATCAAACATGTTAGCTAGGTTGATATTAGAATTTCGATCTGGCTAAAGATCTCATCAGAACCCGAAGTTTTAGAAAAGCTAGAGCCTCCATAATAGGCAGAACTTTAACAAAAAACCTATTAATAACCAATTTTGCTCCATTCTTGTCTTCTTAGTAATCAAGCACGTGGTTAGGTCCTTTCCTAACAAGCATCATGATGTCACTAAGCTTTGAAGACCAAAAATGTTCTATTTATATAAAAAAATTTTAGTGTGTACTCTGGCTCAATTAATATTTTTTACAGTTATATTAGTTTTTTGTTTTTATATACATCGAGATTATTTTTATGTTATTTTCAATTTATAACGAGCTTTCAACCTCCGTATATTTACAAAAATAAAGCAAATCAAACATATTAGCTAGGTTGATACTAGGATTTCGATCTGGCTAAAGATCTCATCAGAACCAGAAGTTTTAGAAAAGCTAGAGCCTCCATAATAGGCAGAACTTTAACAAAAAACCTATTAATAATCATTTTTGCTCCATTCTTGTCTTCTTAGTAATCAAGCAATTTCAATTTTTCAATTAATTATTTTATAAAAATAAATTAAATAAAAAATTTATGAAAATTATTCAAGTATGGCCTAGAATACTCTATATTTCTTTAAAGGTATATTGTCCTAACAAATAATCTATAGAGTTTTTGTTTTCAAATATATTAATTGACCACTTTCATGAATGCGTTGATTGATCTATTTCGGGAATTTTCCCTGTTTCTATCTTCAGAACACATTGTGAAAGACGTATCAACCTCATGCAAACCTCAAACATTCATATATCCTACACTAATGATATTATGTTGGTAAAGGCGATAACAATTGTATTCAAAAACAAATGAAATTTCACTTGAAGAAAGGACGACTAACAATTCATTAAATTCAACTAACAGTTGTCATTTGTTTTTACTGTTCAAAAAATGACTAACAATTGTAGTAAAAATGAATCACATATGTTAGTAAAAAATAAGTAAAAATTTACTTTTTTTTTTTAAAAACAAAAAACAACTGTAAAGAATGAAAAAATAAAACAGTCATTTGATGTGGTTTGTTTTTTTAAATAAACTACAAGGTTAGTAAAAAATTAAATTTGTTCTACAAATGACTGACATTTACATTAAAAATAAAGAAACTGTATTACAATCCAAAGAACTACATATTTTTAATGCGGAAGTTCCCTGAGTGTAGTTATCCCATTAAATGAGAACTAATATATAAGCTTGAAGTTAAAGATTACCACCACTGATCAAAAATAAATTGAAAACTTGTTCATTTTGTGCTAGCTCTACCTTTGGTAGATATACAATACACGCTTTTTGCTTTTATTCTCTTTTTTTACTTTTACACTTGTTTTGGTTTATTTAAAAACAAGATGTAAAGAGGAAGTAAAATAAAATTTTTAAAAATTTGAAGTTTTGAGAACTTTTAATAATAATAATACATTTTTTTCCCAAAATTTGGCTATTTTCGGTAGAAATTCGGACCGGTTAAAGATTTTAAAAAATAGATCGATTTATATTTTACTCACATAGGCCAACAATTCATCTATTACCACGATAAAAATTGGATGTAGGGTATTTCAAAACATCCGCTTAAGCATGCTGTTATTTAGCTGTTTTTATTCGTTATGTTGTTGCTGACTGCTGTTCTGTATTTCATTTATTGGTGGTTTTGGATACTCTCGTGGTACTATCAGTTGAGAAATCAATGAAAACAAGCCTTATTTAACAAAAAAAAAAAAAAAAAAAAAAAAAAGAAAAAAAACAACAACAGAAATCTTTAAACTTATTGGTGCATGTTGTTGTTGATGCTGCTGCTGTTGCTATTGTGGCAATTGCAACAACTTGTACTTGACATGATTCTTAAAGTTTCAACCAGAGAAATGTTTGAACGAATACATTTGACATTGGAAACTTCAAAAAATAATTCCCAAGAGTTTGGCAACTAAATAAAACAACACAAAGCTAATAACAATCCACCCAATAATAATGTGACCAACTTAATTTTTTTTAAAATAGTTTTAAGAAAATGTCTTAAGTAGTGAAATCGACGTGAAATCGAAATTGGGGGTAATATTTTGCATTAACACCACTTTCTTTCTGAAGGTTTTAAAAATTACTTCTTTAATGAACCAAGGGACACATATTTTAATAAGGTCCATAGTTAAAGAATTTTGGGCAAAATGTCAAGGACAAAACCTTCCACTTCCACTTTATGTGTCAATTGAACAATGTTTTTTATATTGTTAAATTGCTCTATATGAAAAACTTTTTACTTTGTGTCGTAATGAGTTTCAAACCCACAACCATACATCAGGCTATGACTCGTAGCATCACCTTTTAGCGAGTTGAGCCACGCACAGAGGGATAAATCACAACATTTTTGGAAATAGTTCGGCCAATCCGTACTTAGTAGTCCGATTGTATTCTCGAACTTAAAAAAACTTGAAATCACAAAAATGTCCACTTAAAAATTACCTAAAAGTTTATTGAAAAAAAATTCCTTACAAAATAATAAATTTTCTATCCTGCACTCAAAAAAATAAGTTAGTAAAACATCTTGTAAATCAGTGTTTCAGAAAATTTTTTGCTAAACTTATGTTGATTATGTATGACAACCAGACTGAAAGATATACTCAAAATGAATTAGATGTCGCGGCATGTCACGATGTAGTAGTGACGAGGAAAATTATACTAACAAGTACAACTCTGGTAAGACATAATATAAAAAAATCAACTATGGAAGATTTTTGTATCTGTTTTTCATACATAAAACAAAATTGTGGATTAAAACAACTTAAATTTTGAGTCGTCACCTGCTTAAATAAAAGACAAAATAAAATATTTAAATTTAATAAAGATTAAATGTGTATTTGTAAACTAAATGTTTATATATATTAATAATCTTGTGTGGTCAAATTGCAAACAATATATTTTGCAAACAAAAAGGGTTGTATATGTTATATTTTGTTATTTTTTCGTTCCGTTTCTATAATTCTTTGCGGCATTGGCGTTCCTTTAAAAGATGGCATCATTTAGACAATAATTGATGTAAGTAGTTCAAAGATAATTTCGTTTATGTTATATATAATTATTTCTATTGTTTACATTAATTCATATCGTCAATTTGGGAGTAAGAACATTTTTATATTTTGTTACGTATTGTAAATTATTTTAAAAAGAATCACAAAAAAATGTTTTATGATTTTCAGCAAATAAATTAACTAAAGTATAATTTTTCTACAAATTTTTTGAGTTTTTTTCAGTCTACTAAAATTCAGCAAAAATTTTATTAATTTTTTGCAGGGGTTTTTTAATTTGTAATCTACTAAGTGTTAGCAAAACTTTTGCTGAATCTACTAATACATTCCGATATATGTAATATATTCCGATATATAAAACCAACAGTTACGAAGTATGAGGCTTTTAAGATCGTTAAACATATAACTTGATGCCAGTTCTGTTCTGTATGTATTGGTCACATTATCCAACACCCATTTAGTCAACTAGTAACCAGCTGATCCTTTTGCTTGTATATTTGTGTTTAGCTCCTGTTGTAAAATTTACATTGTGTGGCTAAAGTTGACTTTTTCACTGTTACTAAATGTTGCTGCTGATGATGTTTGTTGCAACGGTTTCTATGTGGTAAAAACTACACTACTGGCACAATTTCGAACTCAGAAAAAAGCACGCTTTTTTTTTCTTCGTCCACCTCGTCTAGTGCTCTCACCAACATTTGATAGTTCTGTGGGCTGTTTTTTTATTTTTTGTCAGCGTTTGTTGGTGTTGGTGTCTTTATTGTTTTTGGCCATGATTTTCATTTTGTCTTGTCTGCCTTAGTTTAAAAGAGATGCGATGCCTTTAACACAGTTTAAAAGCTCCAATAAATATCACCGCCTATTCAATGGTTGCAGCAACGGCAGCAGAATCAGCCGCAGAGTGTTATTCTATAGTGAGTGAATGAATAATACAGTCTTCAAGTTTTGAAAATAAAGACAAGACTGTACACTCATAGAAAAAAGGTTAGTAGAAAAATTAGTATAACCGTTAGTAATCAAACTTTGAAAGTTTTAAACAAAGCTCAGATTAAGATTTTAGTGAAAGCTATTGTTTTTTTTTTTTTTTGCTAAAGTCTAAAAATGTTATTTTGATAATCAAAACCAGCAGAGGTCGTTGCATTTATGTATTTATTTATATTGCGTCTGTATCAAATAGGAAAGTGAAGTAAACACGTTACAAAGTGTCGCCAATTCATATAAGGAGTGGCCAAAAAAAGAAGGAGTTGTCGTACGTAAGTTAAATTTGGTACACGAGTATAAATAGTAAAAATATTAAATTATGCCAAAATCGCATCAAGGATATACCTACCTTTTATATATCCTGAAAGTTAGAAATGCAATAAAAGCTACAGATATTATAGGAATATAACGAAATTTGGTATGTTTCTTTGATGTGTAGACAGAATTATGTTTGTAACATTATGTTGATTTTCGAGTAAGGATACGGAAAGCTCCAAAATGTGCTTGAAGTAAAAAAATTACATAAATTCTAAAAAAATTATTTTATTGTTTCGAAAATAGGTATATATATATTACATATGTGAATAAAAACAAGTGTTCTGATTTTATTAAATTCCAAGCAAGGACACGCTCACCCCCAATATATTCTGGAACATAATTTTTTTTATTTACCATGTGATCCAAACTATACAAATTAAGGTTTATTTTTTAAAAAAGCACTAAAAATAATTGAAAAACAACGGAAATAGGTAATAAAATAAATAAAATAAAATTTTGTCTCATTTGATAATATCCCATATATAAGCACATACGAATTGATCCGAAAACTGGATTATATCAAATTATATATAATTCGGCCAAATTTTATCCGAGATTTGTCCATATCAGGGACTTTAAATTATATCTAATTCGATATAAATATATCTGATTTTATAAAATTTTACCCAATATGCTGTTTGTAACTTGAAATTATGCTTAAAGGTATTTTAATTTAAAATTTCTAGAAATTAACAATTTTAAAGAACAAATTTTTTTTTATAAATAAAACAACGAAATGATTAAAAGTTATCCAAGACAAATTTAGTGTTTCAAAAATATATAATTAAGTGGTATTATCTTATAAAATGTACACATGCAAATTATTTCGTTATAAAATTAATATGTTTATATGTGAAGCCATATGTAATAAAGTCTTAATTTGCAGATAACTTAAATTGATATTGAATTTACCAAAATATGTATGGGATAATATATAATGCAATATACAATTATAATGAAAATATTTTTAGTATGTCTTCACATATAGTTTAATAAGACTTAGCATGGGACCATATATAATCATATCAATCACTATATATATTTGGATTATTATTATATATCTTATGTAGTTATATAAGAAGTAATATTTGGAGACAAATAATAATATCAAGTACCGTATACTAAATTCTGTCAATAAAAATGTTCAGATGTATTTGTATATATTGATATTAGCCGTAATGTGACTTATTTCAAAGTCATATATGACATCATTATATTATATATGACAAGATATAACTATTTTTAATGCGCATATTTAGCATTTAGCAAAGGTCTGCGTGAATGTTTTTTGAAACATTCTCTTGTGTATACCAGGTGCGTATCCAGGAAAAGCTTTGGGGGCGGGGAACTTACAGTATTTTTAATTAATTTTTATGTGTCAGTTGAACAAAGTATTTTGTTTTGTTAAATTGCACTATATGAAAAACTTTTTACTTTTAGTCGTAATGAGTTTCAAACTCACAGCCAATCAACAGGCTATGACTCCTCGTAGCATCACCTCTTAGCGAGCTGAGCGACGCAGAGTATGATAAATCACAACATTTTTGGAAATAATTCGGCCAATTCTTACTTAGAAGTCCGATTGCAATTAAATTTGTAACATGCATTAGTGACGAAATATCGAGGTTAACTTGATATTTGCCTTAAAAATGTGGGTACTTTAGAAGCGGCTGGGGGGAAAAGCATATACAAATCATAATTTTTTTTTAACACAAATCGCTTTTATATAAATATACCTTTGAGAATAGTATACACCCTTTGTATTATCAGAAAGAATATATTTATATAGATGTAAAAAACTGTTGGTGTTTTTTGGAGAAAAAATCACAAACATTTTTTTTTTAAATCTACTGTAAACGAATGTAGTTTTTTTTTTAGCAGAACAAGATATTGCATTAGTTTTTGTTTATTTAACCAAAAATTTATTTATTTTTTCCCGTTGTTCGCAAAAAACTTGAAATGAGGTGGACCAAATCTAGTATTTCTCATTTTTAAATTTGAATATCTCGGAAACTACTAGAGATTACAAATATATTAATGTTTTGAAAATCGGATTAGAAACAAAGAACTGGCGAGCACTCAAAATTTTATATGCAAAAAGTTTCATATTTTGGGTGTTCATATTGCAGCCCCCGGCTGGTCTTGAAGGTTTAAAATCAAAAACATAAGCTCTATATTACGTCACTTATGCCTGTTCATTGCAATTGAACTACTAAGTAAGAAATGGCGGAATTACTTCCAAAAATTTTGTCATATCTCCCACTGTGCCACAGGCGACACAGCGGCTAAGTGGAGTTTTATCAATCACGGCATTCACAATGCATTGGTTTAATCAGAAGACATAATTTTGCCAAGCGGCATCTCTATCTCTATCATTTACTTTGTATCCGACTAATGAATGTGAATAAATCGTATCATAATGTGATAATTACTTATGAAAAAGAGATAACAATAGGATTAAAAAGAGTAAGCATTATAGTTGAAAAATAAATTGTTAAGAGATGTTAGTTAACTATGTCTCTTCTGTTTAAAACAATAAAGTTGTCTTATTATTTATAACAAACTTTTTTCTTGCAAACAACTAAAAATTTAACTACAATTTAGTTGGTCTCACAGTTTTTTAATCTGTTTTTATTTTACTGATATTTAGCAAAAAGATTCTACTAATTTTACTGCTTTTTCCTGCAACGTAATTTTTTTTACTAAGTTTTAGCAACTTTTTCTGCTATTTTTACAGACTTATTTGTATGAGTGTATAGAAAAAAAAAAAATGCAACCCAAAAAATCTTCCCAGATGCACACTTCTGATATCATATTACTGCTAAACATAAACTATTCGGCATGTCTCCACCCGCTGCATGTAATATCATCCAATTGGTAATTCAATGCAGAACCTTTGGTTCTTGGTTGTTCCCAAAGTAATCACAACAAAAACAAGAACACAGCAGCAATAGTAACTGACAACATTTAAAAAAACATTACAACATTTTATTTTTTTCATCATCAGCATTCCCTTCTCATCATCATCGTCATTATTGTGATCATCATAAACTTTATTGCTGTTGCTGCGGCTGCAATTGCTGTTGTTATTGTGTGTCGTCATAGCAACACGTTAGGTCATGGTGCAAAAGGTGATTTATACGCGAAAATTTATTTTAACTTTTGTATCTAAATTGTGGGGGGAAATGTTTTTAGACTAGCTCTTGTGCTGCTGAATGCCAGAGTGCCAGTATTTCTGTATTAGGGCGGAGGCGTTCAATTTTATACCATTTATGGCTATAATATTGTTGTTTTTAGAAAAATTGCCTTTGAATAAGAACATCATCATCAGCAGCAGCATTAGTTAAATTGACAATAATATGGGAATATTTTGATAAATACAAGATTTATGTAGAAATTCGAAAGCAAAGGCAAAATAAGGGGAATGCCCCCTTCTAATGCAGTGCATTGTGTTGCTATCAGGAAAATACTCGTAGGTTATGAAAAAGGAGGCAAAAGGGAGTAGTGTCTATGAATACTTTACTCGCATTTCTCTAAATTGTAAGTCTCAGGAAAGACGTCTGCTGGCAGTTTATTCCACATACGGGTCTTTTGACTAATGAACGAATTATCGAATTGTTCGATCCACAGATCGGATGAGATCTACTGGATAAGCGTGTGTTACGAACGAACACACGGTTCCTGGGGATAAGTTCACTTATCTCAGTAGAACAATAACACACAACCCACATTCCGACATTGTTGCATAGAATCAATTTTTGCTGATCTTTAGTTAGAATTTGAACATTTATTTTTAACGTACTATTCTCTTGTTCTTACGGATTCGGTAGTTATTTAAACGATATTTAAAATAAATAACAAGAAACAGTTGATTTAAAAGAAAAGTAAGTAGACCGGATTTTAAGTGATTTATCATTTATGTTAAATTATATTTTCAGTTAATTTAAACTACAAACTATTTTGAGTGTTTTAGTTAGTCTCTTTACAGGAAGAAGAAGATGCAAACATTTTTATTGAAAAATTTTACGGACTCAAGGGATACACCAGACTGCCGTAGTTTCGTCCCCCTCCTGGGACTCGTCAGTGGTTAATTTATGTGTCAATTGAACAAAGTATTTTTTATTGTTAATTTGCTCTATATGAGAAACATTTTTACTTTTTTGGTGTCGTACTGGGATTCAAACCCACTGCCTTAGCATTAAGCTATGCATCGTAATCTCACCTCTTAACGAGTTGAGATACGGTCGAAAAAGCGATGACTGTGGCTAAGTGGAGTTTTGTCACACTACGTACACACAAGTATTGTTTCTTTTTTTTTCATAAATAATATCCCGTCTTGCATCCAACATTCCAAAATATTAATGAATTCTGATGATGTTAACTTGTTTTTCAGTAACAAGAAATCTTACTTGAACTCCATGTCACAATCGGATTTGTCGTCTTTGCTGCAATCAGATTTCACCGTCAATGGCACAAACTTAACCCCATGGAATTAAATTTAAAAAAATGCTAGGACGATCGACGATTATCGTCCACTTTTTGAAGTTAAATTACGTCTATATTAAATAAAAATTTTAAATAATTTTAACAATTATGTTAAAAAACCAAAACTTTCCATTGTTTAGCTCAGTGTGTTCGTAAGTAACATCGTCAAAACGATAGCAATTACGGTATTGTTTTGAACAAAACGATATCGTTTTTCTTAGAGAATCTGCCCCCAGTTTTCCAAAGCTATAGAATAGATGGAAATGGACTTGAAATAGTTCATTCATTTCTTGATCTTGGAATAAATATTAATAGACAAAAATTTAAGTTTTCACGCACATATCAACAGAAATGTTAACAATGCTAAAGGAGTTCGTGGTTTTATAAAAGAATGAGCAATTCCTGCTGTTTTGTCATTTTCCTTCATGTGAAAAGCGTTTAGCATTAATAAAAATTCTTACACTCAAAAGTAGAAGAATTGTGTTAAATATATCATTACTGGTGCGCCCCGGTAGGCTAGTTGGTAGCGTGCTGGATTATCTGTGCGGGGGTCGTGGGTTCGATTCCCACCAGAGGCACTGGTCTGTTTTCGCTACAACGCGCCGGCGGCCATAGTAGCTAGTGCTCGGTTAGGGTAATAGTATATAATTTGTAATTATATGATTATTAATTAATATAATATAATAATATATCATTACTGATTAATCTGTTAAAAGGTATTACGAATTCCGAGTATCTTCTAATTAAATTTGAGTTTGTTGTACTAACTCGACCTACAAGGTGTTACCAGCCTCTAAAATTGCAGTATTTTTAGTCGAATTACGCCAATTTTGAGCCGCTTCACAAAATTTGCAATGAGTTTAACAACTTATATGCCTTCATTGACATTTCCGAAAATATTCACGTCACCAAAAGGAATCTTATATTATTATTTAATCAATTGAATATAATTTAAATTTAATTTTATTTTTTTTCATAAAATCATTTAGTAAAAAAAAAAAATCTTGTATGTTTTTTTTAACTTTTGTAATTATGTATCATGTTTTTCCATTACCTGGTAATAAGTTTTGGAATAAGAAACAAAGGTCGGTAAATGCCCAGGCAGAAAAATCCAATCCTCGCAGTGTTGCAAAATAGTCGGTTAGTAGCTGGGAGAACGTGGAATTAACCATCTTGACAGCATTGTTCTGTTGTCATCTAACTATTTTGTTATTTCATATAAGTATTGAATGTTGTATTGGTTATTGCTGATAACGGAGGAAAAATAAAGATATCAAGTAAATGGAACAAGCATTTTAAAAATAAAGAGTACTCTTAACATATGTCGTAATGAGTTTTATATAAGAAAATTATTCACGGTGTAGTATAATGTCCCGAACATGACGGAAAATCGTGTTTTTTGCACTTTAAGGTTCCAATATTCAAAAACTTGATAACTTGGAAGAGTTCTGTGTTTAGATTCGGATTCAGAGCACAAAAAACCATTTAGAAAGTTTACTCTAAACTATAAGTTCTGAGTTTTGCGAAATTTAAAATTCGTATGTATTGAAGAAAATTTTAAATTAAACTTTTTTTCGAAAATAATATGAGAACTTTTTACTTAAATCTAAATATCTTCTGACCCCATGAAGAATACACTCTAAATTTTTTATATGTTATACAACACAATGTATAGATCACATTAAATTATTTTAGAAAATTCAAGGATGTAGTATTTTAAATGTTCGCGAAACAAACACTGTTCTGGTGTTTTTACAAACATTCTGAAAGAGAATGTATAATTATTTAAAAATATTTAAAGTTTGATATAATTTTTATTAAAAATACAAATTATGTTTTTTTCGACCTTTTGTTAGGACAATATCCTAATAAAGTAATATAGAGCATGCACTGATAATAATCCATGCATAAAAATACCAATAAATGTCAAAATAACCAAAACTTTCGTAAAATAAACCAATATTTGTTCATTTTACGAAAGTTTTTGTTGTTTTGACATTATTTTCGTATTTTTAGCATGGATTATTATGAGTGTGGCCTCGAACTTGAATAATTTTCATTATCAAAAAAAATATTTAAGGCAGAAGAGTTAATCTTACATATGAGATAAAATTTGTAAAATTTGTGTAAACATTAGGTATTTTTCTTAGTTCTGCTACAAATATCGATTTTTTTTTTTCTTTTAAGGAATGAATGATTTTTTTTGTTGTTGTTTTTGTTTTTTCTTTGATATTTTAAATTTTGAATCTCGCTCCTAGACGAGGACAAGAAATTCTCATTGAGTTTGTGATTTAACATAACAAATATCTCTAGAAATTCTAATAACAAAGTCCCCTGAAGATTTCCTTGGGCAAGAATGAAATCCGGATAGGGACACGCCTACATCAGATTGCTTTTCACAATTTGTTAAATAAGTTTTGGGACTTTAGCACATTTAATTACTATAAATGCAATTAATGTTTATCCCGATGAAAATAAATTTAAATAACAAATATGCAGGTGCTTGTGCAAATTTAATGTAACTGACACTAATAGAAAACATATGATTTTCTATTGTTGATTTACTTGAATAAACGTCACTACATTGCTAGGTCTGTCAAAAAAACAGAGTAGTATTTGGAAGATGACAAAGCCAATTGTGACAATTTTTTGTTGTTGTTTTTGTTTTTTCTTTGATATTTTAAATTTTGAATCTCGCTCCTAGACGAGGACAAGAAATTCTCATTGAGTTTGTGATTTAACATAACAAATATCTCTAGAAATTCTAATAACAAAGTCCCCTGAAGATTTCCTTGGGCAAGAATGAAATCCGGATAGGGACACGCCTACATCAGATTGCTTTTCACAATTTGTTAAATAAGTTTTGGGACTTTAGCACATTTAATTACTATAAATGCAATTAATGTTTATCCCGATGAAAATAAATTTAAATAACAAATATGCAGGTGCTTGTGCAAATTTAAATGTAACTGACACTAATAGAAAACATATGATTTTCTATTGTTGATTTACTTGAATAAACGTCACTACATTGCTAGGTCTGTCAAAAAAACAGAGTAGTATTTGGAAGATGACAAAGCCAATTGTGACAATTTTTTGTTGTTGTTTTTGTTTTTTCTTTGATATTTTAAATTTTGAATCTCGCTCCTAGACGAGGACAAGAAATTCTCATTGAGTTTGTGATTTAACATAACAAATATCTCTAGAAATTCTAATAACAAAGTCCCCTGAAGATTTCCTTGGGCAAGAATGAAATCCGGATAGGGACACGCCTACATCAGATTGCTTTTCACAATTTGTTAAATAAGTTTTGGGACTTTAGCACATTTAATTACTATAAATGCAATTAATGTTTATCCCGATGAAAATAAATTTAAATATGCAATTACATTATTACAATAGCTGGGCGCTGTGGTGTACTGGTTAGAGCGTTGGACTGTTACACAGATTGTCCCGGGTTCAATTCCCAGTGACGGAAACATCAATTTAGAAAAATATTATGTATGAGTTTTCTATCCCTCATATGTATCGTAGCTCCCACCTTCGGTGTTCCCATAGCACTTAACCCCACCGAAGTAAAATAATGAATCAGGGCTATGAACCGAAAAGCTTCAATAAGTTCGCCAACTCTCCACCAGGTGGCGAGCAACAACTGTTCTAAGACTTATAATCTCGCGCAATTACAATGTTGCCATGTTTGAAGCCCTTCATCTTTCACCACCTTTCATCTCTCCACTATCCCCTTTCCAAAGAAAGCAACACATTAATAAATAGGAAGAATTTCCTGAGTGTGGCTTCTCTTTTAAAAAAAAAATAAATAAAATTATATAATTATATTGATTATTTTATTATATAGATGAAAAATTATTAAAATAACTCAAAATGAATTTAGGTAGTATATAAAATATTAAAGGATTTAAATAGATAAACTTTTTTTTTTTTTTTGAGGTGAATTCAGATATGTATTATGAGTTTTCTATATTTTAAATATTTGTATAAACGCATGTAATCTTTGCCATTTAGTTACTCATAAACTTCATCAACTGACAAAAATCTTTTTCCAAAATAAGTTAAACTGTAGCTAGAAAATATTGGGCATCTACCAATAAAATGATGAGTGTTTTCCTCTTCATTACAGTTACAAAGCGTACAAGTAGTTTCTCCATTACCATAAAAAGCACGAGTGTTTAAACTAAGCAACCCACCCTGGCCCTCATAATTAGGCTAACAAGATATGGCGAGTTTCCATCGAGAAAGTAAGGAGGATTATCATTATATTGCAGTGTAGGGTACAAATCATGAAAATGAAATCGCAGATTTCTGGCACTAGTAATAAATGTTTCGTACTCAATTTTCGATTCTCAAATTTTCGAGAATATTCTGGTGATAATATAGAAAATTACCCCTCCAGGTGCCAATATCAAAAGTAATCCCGATTTTCTCACATAAAGACCCCCAATTGGAGAACCAAAAAGTACCCCGCCAAATAGTCTCCTCATAAATATCGAACTTTGAGCTGCGATAGAACACGAACTACACCGAGTTTATGAAAACTTAGTACAGCACATATATCATAGAAATGAATACCGATGTGCTCATTTCCAATGAATGTTCATTCCAAAAACGAATAAAATCGAAACGAAATTTTTTTTGGAATGACGTAGTGTTTTTTTTCTTTACACTCATAAGAATCCATGCTAAAAATACGAAAAAATTGTCAAAACAACGAAATCTGTTGTAAAATGCACAAATTTTTGTGTACTTTACGAAAGTTTTTTGTTATTTTAAAATTTTTTCGTATTTTTGTACATGGATGATTATGAGTGTATAAAGTAAATTAAGATTTAACACTATTCTTAGAAACTGTTTTAAAAAAAAGCTTTTTGACCCATTTATCTTAGAAAATTAAGTAAAAACAATTCCTAGTTATTACTAAAGCACTAACTGTTGTTATACAGTGCTGTTCAAAATAATAGGTTCATATAAAGAAATGCTAAATCCTGAAATCTGTGAATTGAAAGATTACAAAGTTTATAGAGGATTAAGTTTCAAATGAAATAAATCATATTAACTTGCTAGCTAATTGTAATAAAAACTTTAAAAATGTACAATTTTCCAACTGTTTTATCCACTATTGTGTACAATTCGCTATTGTGTACTTTTCGCACACTTCTATTTGTATAGTTTCTTTTTTTATTCTTCGTAATTTTCTGCACTTGTTTTAAAGTACACAAATATAAAAATCGGTTAATTTTAATTAAAGCATTTAACGTAATAACCATTAATCATTAAACACTTTTTTTGTTATTTGTATTGCTCTACTTAAAAACTTAAATATAAATAAAAAAAAAAGAAAAGAAAAAGTTTCTTAAAAAAATCTTTTTCGTGTGTGCAAAGTACGTAACTCTAGATTAAGAATATGAACCAACAGAAAAAACGCAATTTAAAAAATTAAATTTTGAAAAAAGAGATACTGTAATACATACTCGTACACTAAACAAATAGAAAAAAAGTAATACTAATTACAGGTTCTACTTTTGCAAATTTCACAGTTAGAAGTACTTGTTGCTTGCGGTAAATGTAAGCGAATCTGTGAAAAAATACACACGTATTAAATAAACCACTATAATTAAATTATAAATGGTTTTGAATATGAACATATACTTTAAATTTATTAAAAGAACTTTTTAACTTTCTATTTTATTTTTGGCTATTTTAATATGGATGGACACGGTAAATAATATGTACACATAGAGAATAAATTGGTTGGAATTCCATTGTAACCAACAAAATTTAATCTTTATTTAACAATTTTAATTGTTTGTACTTAAAATGCATCATCAGAATAATTAAACTATATTGTAAACAGAAAATATATAAAATTAACTAAAACACAGTCACATCATTCAAACTATTGGTTTTCCTAATTAATATTGAAAAAATATTTTCTTCTACATTACCTTTAATACCAACAACCAACCACTCTTCGGATATTTTATTCCTTGAATAAAATATTTCCAGTTAAAATCGAATATTAGTTTCGCTTGCAAAAAAAAAAAAAACAATCACTTTATCTAAAATATTAGTTTTCGTTACCAATTTTAAAATAATATAAAGATTTTTAATAGTTTTGGTAAATATAATAAAATATTATGATTAGCCACCCAATTTCTGTTGTACATACAAATCTATTTTTAGACATTCATATTTAAACTAGAAAGAAAAAAAAATAAATCTTCAAGCTAGAAATTTGAAAATACAAATTCAAATTGAGTTTAGGCTAGAGGAAAAGTAATTTCCTGACAAGCAGAAGGTCACTGGTTCGATTCCAGTTCGAGGCATAAATATTTTTAAAATTATATATTAATTTTTTTATAATTTTGGTAACTCTAAAAAAATATTAAGATCAGCAGCCGAATTTCTGTTGTACAAACAAATCTCTTTTTAGACATAAATATTTAAATTTAAAACAAAAAAACATTCAAGATTGAAATTTGAAAATACAAATTCAAATTAAGTTTAGGCTAGAGGTAAAGTAATTGCCTGACAAGCAGAAGGTCGCCGGTTCGAGCCCAGTTTGCGGAGAAGAACTTTTTATTAATAAAATAATTTTAAAATAATATAAATTTTTTTATAGTTTTGGTAACTCTAATAAAATATTGAGATTAGCAACCGAATTTCTGTTGTACATACAAATCTACTATCAGGCAAATATTTAAATTTGAAACAAGAATATATTCAAGGTAGAAACTTAAAAACACATATATAAATTGGGTTTAGGCTAGAGGTTTTGGCGGGAGATCGCCGGTTTCGAGCCCAGTTCGAGACATATAATTTTTTTATTAATAAAATAAATTTTTGTCCATAAACATAAAATATTCAATTGTTACAATAAAAATTCGAAACTTGTAAACTGTATATCGTTTGGCACCGCAAATATATTTCATGTCAGAGCAATTTTACTGTTTTTTAACATATTTTTCAAGTGTAGTATAGAAGGAATTAGATAACAATTAAAGTTTATTAAGTCTTAATTGTTTAATAAAAAAACATATCTGTGTAATTAAAAAAATGTTGCCACATGATGAGTTTATAAAAATAGATACAAATCTGAGAATATGAATATATTATAGGAATATATTGTTTAACCCTGCTTACCCAGCAAAACTTTATATTACCCTATTATAAGTTTGGGAATAAAAATTTAAGATCGCTAACTGGTTACTTTTGTATTACAAAAACTATTATTTTTACAAGGACATATCCATTCTGGTAACACATTACAAAACACATTTTAACTCCAGCATGAATGTAAAAAGTTTTTTTTTTTTAATTTCAGTTTTTTTATATTGGGTATTAAATTAAAATTTAAAATTTTTTTACTAAAAGTTTTGGGTGGAAAATCTACTTTTCTATTACAAACCCTATTATTTTAACAAGGCCATGTCCATCGAGGTAACTACTTACCTAGGTAACATATTACTACTCACTTACAAGTAATGAGTTACAAAAAAATTAACGTTGTTTTTACAACCCTTTTTGTGGACTTTTTATGGCACCTTCTTAAGAAATGCGCTTTTTTTTTGCGACCATTTTAACAATTAAGGTATCACTGTGATGCACCGTAACCCTTTTAAAAAATGAAAGTATCACTGTGACACAATTACAGGAAGTAAAATTGCTCAGCTGCATATCGTAAACTTACTTCTGTGGTTTTTTTATGGCACCTACTTAAGAAATGAACGTTGTTTTTACAACCCTTTTTGTGGGTTTTTTAAAGAACTTTTTATATTCGGCAAGGTAGAATAACGGACTAAAAAATAGTATAAATAAATAGATAATATACCTTTTTTCTTCATTACGTTTTCGAATGTCAAAGAAAGTAAACTTGTTGGTACTATTTTAAAAATCCATTTATCATCCTATTACAATGAATCCACCATCCTGTACACAGAGTTTCTAAAATCTCTGGAAACAATTTTTCACATTGGAACATGTAAATGTGATTTGAAGGCAGCTCTATGTGCATGCGGCTTGGTTCCAGAACGCCTCAAAGAGTTTATGCACGATCAACATAATCAGAGAAGACTAACAGTGGATGCATTTATAATGGAAATTGAAGAGCATGGAGTAACGTCTATGTCATCAATGCCAACATACCAAGATCCCGATGATTCAACATACGCACCGCCATTTAGTGTGGCTGATAGAGTAGCATCAGCATTAGGAACCGCTCTTTTGCAAGATTTTAAAATGAAAGATAAGCATGGCAATCTTCTCATCATGGATAAATCGAAAGTTCGCAGAGAAAAAGAGAAATGCAGACAAGAAGTGCTTCGCAGACGGCTAGATGATACCAATTTGTTAGCATTTTCATTCGATGGCAGAAAAGAAGAATTGCTGTAAAAAAGGCCATTGCATTGGTTCGTTTGCCTTCTACACTTCAACGAACTTCCGTTTCGGCATTTATTTGATGCTTTGGATAAATCAAATAACACTGGACCAAGATCGGCAACCGGAAAACTGAGCCGTCAAATCGAAACTTGTGAAACTCTTCCGGTAAGTTATTGCTATCACTCATTTATTATAATTGTCAACCGTTTTTAATTATTTTATTATTATATATATTCAGGTGGTGGACGGCTTTCTGGTGCCCCCTGCTCCAGAAAAAATTTAATTTTCCACCGATTCGAAGTACTTATACGACATAGACCATGCAATTTCTAGCGGAGTGGTTTCGGTGGATCTGGCTTACATCAAACCAGGGAAAATTGTAGATTCTCGCTGGCTCACCAAGGCCACTAGATTATTACGATTGCATGTGACAACAGAAAATCTAGAAAATCTAGCCAATGTATTTCAATATTAAGTTCATTAGTTGGTCACGATTTCTAGAACCTCGTTTACGCAGAACTGTCAATCAAGTAATTACAGGTAATTCATATTATGCACATTCGGAAAATATCTTGTTATCAATGTTGTTTGATTATAGGAAAGAAAAGCGCGCCTGTGCTATTAAGAAAATTCTACGCTATCGAACCGATGTTGACGACCCAACGAACCTTAGAGTTTATAAAAAACCACATATAAACTTTAATTGCACTAGTTACACGGAAATGATCAGTTTGAATGATATAAATAACGTATTTGAACCACCATTCACGCAAAGCATTCCATACGATACATTGAAAGAATATTTAAATCAAGATGATCCACCGTTTTTTGATCCAAAAATTCCATCACACATACAAGGAACGGAACGACACGTTCAATTGCTAGCTAGCGTTTCCAAGCGAGTTATACCGGGAAATGTAGAGTCTGTTATGGCGACGACATTAGAGAGCCGTGCGAAATTGCCCAGACTTGAAAGCAAAAAAGACTACAAACAATAATTTTTTTTAGTTTCCTCTCTATTACTAAGTTAAATTCATGTTTTCATTTACATATGTTCTGACTAAATAAATTTCTAAAGAGAAAAATAAACTCCAACAAGAAAAAAACATAGCCATTACGCTGATTTTTTCATGTAAAGTGCCAAAAATGGTGATTTTTTTAAATGTTTGTATGGGGAACCCCCCAGGGGGGTTCCATGGGGTGTGCCATTGGCATGGGTGGGTCGGCCCTCCACAGTTAGTAGGGGTCGGTCATACATTTGGACTCGATTGGGGCACTCTAAATGGGCCAAAGTGGAATTTTTCAAAATTTGACCCTACGGGTCAAAAGTCGGGACATCAGAATTCGTTTTAGAGATATGGTTCCTTCGGCAAAGTTTCTTATTTTGATCCCTAGAATACGATTTTCCTTGAACGTTGAGCGATTTTTAAATCGACCCGCCATTATGTATACCCTAAAACATTTAAACATGTGAATTTGGTGTTTGTAATGTACAGTCAGTAATACCATTAGTTGCGAAGTAATGTAAGGGTAAGGAGTTTAACTTATTACCAGGTAACATGTTTCGTAATACCAAGGTTTTGCTGGGTAGATAACGTGATTTACCTTCTATAACATAAACATGCAAATCGCACGTCTCGAAGACGTACGTTCTATAATTAAGGTTAAAGAAAATTGAAAGTAATCTTCTATAGAGAAATGATTCATTATTTGATGAACAACTACAACAAAGTATTTATGTAATGTATTTTTAAATGTTTGCATATAAAAATGAAAAAAATCTTTCGAAATAAAGGTCATCTCAATTACTTTATGGTGATGATGATATCCCCAGCAGCTGTGTGGCATCTTTTTTCTTTATATTCTGCTCTCATCACCATATTAATACAATGAGACTTCTTGGCATCGCTATTTATTTAACCTTTATAACGTTACTGGCTTAAAATAAACCTGTTAGTTTTATTAGCTTACAGATTTTTTTTTTAACAAAATCATTTATTAAAATTTCTTACATTTCTTTCTAGCATGAAAAATTGCAATAAAAATATGTTAAACATTTCCAAAACTATGCAATAGACAATTTAGCATGTGGTTTCATGAATTTCTTGCCAACATTTTCTGCTCAATTAATGACGTTTTTGCACATCACATACATTTACACATTAACAGAATCTTCAAAATCTGTCATTTGTTGCTTTTTTTTCTTTGTTTTAGTCTGAAAGTTTAAAAATTTAATGAATGAGTAAAGCGAAAAGTTATATAGAAACTAAATTTAAATGCCTGACATTTTACTATTAATTAAGCAAAGAAAATAAAATAATATTCTTGCCAAAATATATCGTTATTTTTATATATATAATTTTTTTTTTTTGGTTTCTTAAAGATATTTTTGTTAAGATTGTTTTTTATGTATGAATATTAATGATCTTTTTAACTTTTAATAAGTTATAATTATAAATAATTTTATATATTAGTTTACTATATTTGACATGGTAAACACTTTCATTTTTAACTACTACATATATCATTAGAAATGTTAATAATTGGGTTCAAAAGTAAAAGAAACAAACATAATAATTTCTGCTAGAAATCTGTATTTCTGTTAAAAATCTGTATAATATCATATCTTAATATTGAAAATGAAATAAAAATGTTGGCCAAATACATTAAAAAAAGCAGTTTTAAGAAAAATTTACAATAAAAATGTTTGTTTTATTATTTTAATTAGGTAAAATCTACAGTTCACTTGTCGTTATAATATGCAGTTATTATATCAAAATTAAATGCAAACAAAATTCATAATGAAATTTTTTTTTTGCAACCACAACTTTAATATAAATCATAGAAATGTTTGCAACAATGTTGCTGCAAACCAAAATAGGTTATATATTTCTTGGCGTTTTAACATAACCTGAAATTATATTTAAAGAATTAAATATGTGCAATGAAAATAAACTCAACTAAAGATCAGGAATATGTTCATTGAGTTGCAGAAAAAAGAGAATACATAACCCAGTGTAGAAAAGCATTACCATATAAGCGGTTATATAAGTACACATTTGGTAATGGCAATAACTTACAATTGTCATTACAAATAATGACATATCATTACCAAACACCATACGAAAAATAGCAACAATATGTGGTTACAAATATGCTTACCAATAGGGACAAAAATAATGAGTCTAATAATAAATTAAAAAAGAAACAGAATTTAATTAAAAAAATATTTTAGAAATATGTTCAATGAGTTGCAGAAAAAAAAATAAAGCCAAATAACTACCCATTGTGGAAAAGCATTATCAGATAAGTACATTATATAAGTAAGTACATATTTGGTAATAGCAAGTACTTGCAATTGTCAGTACAAATCACATTACCTTTGTATGGGGAATTCGCGAAAAATATTGACATATCATTACCAAACACTTTACAAAAAATAGAGTCTTAAAAAAGTCTTAAAATAAATTTAAAAAACTTTTTGTTTATACTATGTTTTTATATAAAAATATTAAATAAAATTGTGTACTTTCAAACAGATTTCCCCAGGAAGATGACTAACGGCTTTGGCTCGAAATATTGGGACTTTGAAATAAACGAATAAATTATTAATTAAAATAAGAACTATATTTGCATTTACTTTTTAATTAATAATAAAAGACCTCAAGTCAGACAAATGAAACAACAACAACATTAAAGTTCAACAACTTTCAACAAAAAACTGAATTTATTAAAAAAATATTTTTTTATTAAAATTTGTTTTCTTAAATAAAATGTGTCCACACTGAATTCGAACCCAAACCTCCAGTCAGCCTCCACCATTTGAGCCATCTCGACATGTTGTACTTGATAGATAAAAACATAAATGACTTGCTGCACAAAGTGTCATTACTTTCGCGTTCACAAAAAATCAAAAATTAGCAGTTACACATGAAAAATAGATTTACAAAAAATTCCGAAATCATTACTGTATATTTAAAATGATGATAAAAATAAGTACTTATGGGTAACCCATTGTTTTTTGTATCAAAATAATGGTAAATGAACTAGTTATTAATAAGTTCTTATTATTTGTCTTAAAGTAATGCACATAGTAAGCGGGTGTCATTACTAGTATTAATAAAAAGTAATGACATGTCATTACCGCTTCTACACTGGGTAAATAAATATAACAAGTACGTGCATTAAATAGGACAAATAGAAAAAACCTTTTCAATTTTGTGTTAATCAAACAAAAGACTTAAGCAACAAACTTGACGAAATGAATATTTAAAAGATCTTGATGTTTACGAGTTCATACAAGAAAAAGTTGTTTATTTAATTTATAAAATGTTTGTTGTTCTAGCCAAAATCTTAAAGAAATATACATGAAAATAAATAAATTATGCTAAAAGTGGTTTTGTTGTGTTTATATTGCTAAACCATAATGTTTAAAATGTAACTGCATTTCGCAAAGCAAACTATGGGACACAAAGACGTTTAGAAATCGAAAGAAAATCTGTTGTAGAAATAAATAAAATTTTATACCAAAATACCTGTGGGCAGATCTTTTCGCTCCGCCCATAGGTAGTCTATTATTAAGTATTGACAAAAAAAGTTCCTCACAAAAAGTGAGTAAGGGTATTAAAGTACTATATTTCCGATTAAAAAAAAATTATTTTAAAAAAATCTGTAGAAAAATTTAAAAGTAATGACAAAACTAGTGTGTTCCAAAATTGTTTTGCTTTTCGATTTTCATGGGTACTTTTTCGAATTGGTTAAAGGAATACCACTCAATCGATGCCAATTAAAAATCTGATTAAGAGAAAAATAAGTAATAAATGTTTGAAGTTGTTCTTCAGTTGCCTACCTGTGATTGAAGTTACAAAACAAAAAAGTTTCTAATTTTTTTTTGAAATATGGCTTAGAAGTTTGGTAATTTTTGGCTTATTACTGGAAAAATAATTTTGGACCACCAGAGGATTTTTTAATGTTTGGTCTACAGTATATATTTATATATTTTCTGTACCTTATATTTTTTTTAATATGTATATAAGAAAATTTAATAAATTAAACTTTTAAGCCCTACTCCGAAAAATATTCCAAACTTTTGTTGGTCAAAATGCACCACAACCGGTATCTTTAATCGCTTGTAGGGATCTGAAGATTCCCTTAAAAATTATCTTAATGTTCAAACTTATTTTGAATGTTTATAGGGTAATGTATTTTTAAGATCTTTTTTTTTAATTTTCGTAAAAAATGTTTAAAGATCGCGCAATAAGTGAGTGGAATTTTTCTCTCGTTAGCGTGAGTAAGTGTGATTCTAAATTAACTGATGTACAATGTTGCCAGGTTTGACGATTTATCGTCATTTTGACGCTTTTTAATACCCACAATAACGAGTAGACGATTTTTGCTTCCAAAATGGCGATTTTTTAACAGAAGGTTGATTATGTTAACAAAAGGTAGATATGTTATTTAGTGTTCACTCTTAAAAAATCACCGGGTCTATTTTTGAGTTTTTATTATTTCGTTAAAATTATAAGAAAAAATTAAAATTTTTTTACAAAATTGTTTTTAATTTATCAATTTTTTTAACTGCATCATTAGTTTTTACAATCTTCGTATAAATTTAAAATTTTAAAAGTTATATAGCGTTACTTTCAATATTTATTCTAAAATAAATTAAAATGAATTTTTTTTTTTTTCTTATTTTTCTTCGATCTTTTTAAATAAATTTTTGTCTTTTGTTTTATTGAGCTAAAGATCCTTTATTTTATAATTATAATTATTAAAATGCTTTTGTATATTTAAGTATACTTAAATGCACAAAAGTATTGCCAAGACTTATGGTTTATGCACATGTGGAGACTTCCCCAATTTCCTTTAATTTATTATAAATTTGAAAAATTCTTTTCTTTGTTTTCTGTCAATAATTTTTAGTTTGATTTGAGAATTTCTTTATATTACAATAATAAATATATATTTTATAAAAATTAAAACAAAATTATTATATAAAATAAAATACTAATGTTAATTATAAAATAAATAAAATATGGGAGACCAGCGCTCCCATACACATAAAAATAAATTTTGAACATTTCTCTTCAAATGTTGACTCAGAAGCTAAGAAAATTTTGGTAATTGCTCAAGTTATAAGTATAATTCAGAAAATGTTGAGGAAATCCGATTTTTGAGAAAAAATCGGTTTGCGCTATTTCTAAACCTCGTCCAAAAAATATGAAAAAAAATCTAAAAAATATTTTAACCCATAAGCATTTAAATGATTCTTGAGCTTGGTACATACAAGTTAAGACCCCACACTCAAAGAAAAAGCTTCATCATATATATGAAATGTTTCATTTATTTTCGTCCAATGTAACGTTTCATATTATGAACGACTCGATGATCGAAAAAAACCGGGGTTTTCTAAATGTAAACTTAAGATATCTCGAAAGCCTAATGTGATGGAGAAATTCTAAGATTATATTCGGATTTAGCGCTCCTCAAACCTTTATAAAAGTGCGTTTTAGTCCTAGGGTCTTGACCTCTCTAAAAGTTTGTGGGTCTTTTTTTCCTCAAGATTTTTCTTTAAATAGCATTTTCCGAAATCGGATATATAGTGCTTTCAAATCTATACCCAACCTATACTTCAAAACTTAATTCTAGACCACCTGTGTGCCATACAAATTTCCCATTCTATAAAAAAGATCGCCAAAATTTAAAAAAATGCAAAAATTATGATATATTTTTCAACCTTAGTCGAAAAAATTAAAAAAACTTTAAAAATATTCAAAATTGAAAAAATAAACTAAAGTTTGGAAAAATCGTTTAAATTGGAAAAAAAAATTGCCAAAAATTAAAATGTTCTGTTATTATGGAGGCTCTAGCTTTTCTAAAGCTTCGGGTTCTGATGAGATCTTTAGCTAGATCGAAATACTAATATCAACCTAGCTAATATGTTTGATTTGCTATATTTTTGTAAATATACGGGAGTTGAAAGCTCGTTATAAATTTAAAATAACATAAAAAAAATCTGGATGTATATAAAAACAAAAAACTAATATAACTTTAAAAAATATTACTTGAGCCAGAGTAAACCCTAAAATTTTTTTATACAAATAAAAATTTAGTAACGTCATGATGCTTGTTAGGAAAGGACCCTAACCACGTGCTTGATTGCTAAGAAGACATGAATGGAGCAAAATTGATGATTAATAGGTTTTTTGTTAAAGTTCTGCCTATTATGGAGGCTCTAGCTTTTCTAAAACTTCGGGTTCTGATGAGATCTTTAGCCACATCGAAATACTAGTATCAACCTAGCTAATATGTTTGATTTGCTTTATTTTTGTAAATATATTTGCTTTATTTTTGTAAAATTTGAAAAAAAAAAACACTAAATTTGAAAACCCCCTCGATTTTGAAAAAAGTCGTCAAAATATTTTCTTTCATATTTACAAAAAATATTTTTGATATCCCGCCCTAAAAAAAAAAAAATTGTTATATATAAGTTTTTAATTCTTAAAACAAAATTTTATCAATCAAATTGTAATAATATTTACACTGACGAAGTCACCCGATGTGGAGACGAAATATGGAACATAAATAATTATAATTTATAAATAAAAGATTTAAACAAAAATCATCGTTATATATATTTTTTTTTTTTTATAATGGATGGTAACACATTCGATGCGTGTATCGGTAGGGGTAACGCTATTTTCTTTTATTTCGGTAATGTTATTCTAGGGGTAACAATATTTCAGTTATTTTTTTAACAGGGTTTTAGCGTTAACGGTATTTTACTTATTTCGGTAACGGTATTTTAGCGGTAACCGTACTTTAGTTATTTCGGTAACGTTATTTTAGGGATAAATATTTTTCAGTTATTTTGGTAACGGTATTTTAAGGGTAACGTTATTGCAGTTATTCAGGTGATGTTAATGCACACCGACATTTTTAGCCCCATTATGTCCGAGTTTTAATGACTGACTAGTTTATGATCAAACTTTAGGAAAATAAATATATTTCCAGAAATTGGAAAGTGTACATTAGGGTGGTCCTTATTTTTCAACTTGCGATTTTTGGGGCTGCCCCCCTCTTAAAATATTTGTTTGGGTACAAAAATTCACCACGCAAAAAATTAGAGTTCTAGCATAACGGGAAGATGTCCCGCATCGCCCTTGAAAATCGGGCCCTTTGGAAAAATGGGCATAATTTAAAAAAAATTACAAATTTTTTTTGTAATAGCTTCATTATAAAGTATAATTTTTCGTGTTCATAGTTAACCTGTGTTTTCATGGGGTCACAATTGACCCTCGTATTTTAAATAGTCAAAAATCACAAAGATGACAAAATAAATGTTTGTTTATGTTTCTAATTGTAGTTTATTTACATTTTAAAATTAATTAAAACTAATTATTCAGTATAAATTCAGATATTTGTATTCATATTAAAATTGATTTTTTGGACATATTCAGGAGTATTTTTGAAAAACGTATTTTTAATTTAATAGTGTAAATTTTTTTTTTCCTCAAAATTCTTATTATGGAAAAGTTTTAAGTTCTAAGTTTTACTAAATTGACCTACTCGAAGACTAGAAACGGTTAACGAAAATTTTTTAGAATAAATATAAATTGAATTATTCCTTTATTTATTTTATTTATAAATTTTGCCACAAAGCTGCATTTTTCTTAAGTGGGTCATATTTGACCCCAGGTTAACATGGGTTAACAATCAACAGAAAAAATATTATTTTATAATAAAGTTATTACAATCATATAAAAGAGCATATACAATAATATTGATGAAATATTATTAACACCTTGTTTTAAAAAATGTATAAAAATAAAAAAACCTTAAAATCCCCGAGAATCAAAATGCTATATCCACAGTACTTGGCTTATTTAATATTTGAGATGTGTTTAATGAACTACTTGACAGCAAACACTAGGTTTTTGATTTTTGTTGAATAAAATTTTCAAAAGTGCAAAAAAGTCACTTTGAGGTACCCCCAAAATATTTTTTAATTGTTTTGACACAAAGTTAGGGTAAGTTAGCGATTTCCTGGGGAAGTAATATTTTTTATCTGAGTAGTTATGATTAAACCCGATACAAAAATTATTTTATATTTTTTTATTTTGAAGAAAAAAAAATTTTAATTTTTTTTTTAAATTATGACCATTTTCCCAAGGGGCCCGATTTTCAAGGGCGATGCGGGACATCTTCCCGTTATGCTAGAACTCTAATTTTTTGCGTGGCGTATTTTGACACCCTATCAAATATTTTAAGATGGGGGTACAGTCAAAATCTCATTTTTTATTTTTCGCCCATACAACGAAAGACCACCCTAGTGTACATCAATCTAGGTAAACATGAGCAGTTCCGATTGTATTTTCGAACCGTGATCGCCATTTCAACTGACAGACAGTAAGACGAACATCCATAAATCCGCTTAAAATTTAATAAGAACCAAGAATACATACACTTTATGGGGTCGTAGAACTATAATTTGGCATCACAGTATGTAGAGGATATAAAAACCTAAACTAAACAAAAACCTCCTATTTTTTTTACCCATTTTTAAAGTCTTTTAAGAAGTGGCATGTATTTTGAAAATTTACCGATGTTTGTGAAATTTTGGAGGATTAGGCAATAATATATCAGAAGCTGTGCGCCCCGGTAGGCTAGTTGGTAGCGTGCTGGCTTATCTGTGCGGGGGTCGTGGGTTCGATTCCCACCAGAGACACTGGTCTGTTTTCGCTACGACGCGCCGAAGGCCATAGTAGCTAGTGCTCGGTTAGGGTAATAGTATATAATTTGTAATTATATGATTATTGATTAATAAAAAAAAAAAAAAAAAAATATCAGAAGCTTGATCCCCTATGTCCAATAGCTTTCGAGAAAATGTGTACCAAATTTTATTTATTATTTAATTTGGAGTCACTCCATTCGGCTCTGACCTTTGTTTATACATATCTCTTTCGGAAAATCAGTTGGGAAGTTTCGCTAATATAAATAAAACTGAAAATAGGGCATTTATGTCACAATGGTCGTACAAAGGTTAATAAAACACTGATTTTTATTTCTAAATGTTTCGGTTGAAAAATGTCTAGTAGAGCTATGACGTGTCTATAAAAATTCAAAATCTCTTGTGCTTTATTTCAAAATTTACAATTTTAAGTTAAGGGAGTTAAATTATTTCGATAGAAAGCCATGCATAGGACTAATAAATTATTAAAATTAATTAATTGACTCGTTTCGTAAAAAAAAAATATTACAATTGAGAGATTTTAACTCTTTGAAAATCAGTAAAATGGGGGATACCCTGTCCCCTCTTAACCCGCACACAGTACTGTGTTTTTAGAAAAGGACTTTACAAATTTTACCTGTTTACGTTCAAAAAGAGCCGAATTAAAGCTATTTAAAATTTTAAGTTGAACGGAACGTGCCACTCCTTCTCGTCCTATCGCGCCTGCTTCTGGAATTAAATTGTTTAAAAGGTCCTTTGTATTGTTCCACAACAATATTGCAAGATAAATATTTTATTTTAAATGCAAAATTTCTGTTTCCTTAACCCATAGTGCGCCTTAAAAAACAAAGCATAACACTAAACGCAAGACAATACCTTTAAGGCTTTTTGAATTTGCAAAAAAAAAACTGCTTTAAAATTATAAATATCAGTTTTTTTAAACGAAAATAATAATAAAAAACACAACACGCCAACACTCTGCATATTTGACCACAAGCCATGCAATATAAGAATTTTAAACTTGAAACACAAATCAACAATTTTTAACGCATTCATGCAACATCTAACAATGCGTATCATTTGGGCATCTTTGGTAAAGTAGGAATAAAAAAAATCTGTGGCACAGATTCCTTCATCCTACTCTGCATACAAAAAAGATATACCAACCGATATACGTATTCAGCAAGTGCGTTGAAGTGTAGTTGTTTTTCCACTGTCGCATGCCTTTAGAATAGGGTTTTTAACCCGGTAATTGCCGGGACGAAATTCACGGAAATTTAAAAACACTGAAACAACAATATTTGCTGAACTAGAAATCTGTAAGAAAGCAAACAAAAATTCAGAAAATCAAAAATTTTGAATTTTTTTTTATTTATGGAAAGTTTTGGTAACATTTAATAATTAATCTACACTATATATATATATATATTAGAGCGACTCAAGTTGTATGGAAGTGAAATTCGTGCAAGGTGTACCCCCCTCAAAATGAACATTTGTATTTTTTATGATGACATCTAAAATATTTCGTGAGCTGGACCATTCGTGACCTGGACCATTTTGAAATGGACCATCTCGTGCGCTGGACCATTTTGAAAAAGGGTCCATTTTTGCATGTTTCGTTAATTTAAGAATCTGTTTCCTTACCAACATATACAATATGGGTATCATAAGAAATTTTTTTTTTAAGGCGCGTGTAACTATATATACAATTTGTCCAAAGACGATTATCCATATCCTTTTTTTAAGGATATTCTGTAAAAAAAAACGGTTTTTGAATATTTTGTTCGGGGTTGTTTGTAATACAAATACCAAATACCAAATTAACATAATTTAATCTTTGGTCGATTTAATTAAATACGGGTCTCAGCTTTTTTTGAAATTCGTGCTAGTTCGCGTTTTGACAAAAATGCAATGGGGTGGTAACTCTTCGTTTTAAATAGGGCAATATGGGTATCAAATGTTTTCTTTTGCCAAGTACATCATCTTTGTATATAAATAATTTAAATTTTTGCAAATTAGATGCATTTTACACGGTGCTGTCGGATATATATAAATGCAATTTTGTGTTAACTCTAATATGATAGCGAATTTAATTCTAGATCATGTATGGATGAAAATAGGACTAAAGAAAGAAAAGCAAAAATTATTCACGACTTTTTGGCGGCAAATTTTTTTCGTAAATTAAAAAAGAATATGCCGCCAAAAACTCGCTGGAGCCGAAATATTTTAAATGTTATCTTAAAAAAGTCCAAGGTTCATTTTCAGGAGTATACATCGAGCACTTTTTTTGGTGAGTCGCTCTAATATATATATATATATATATATATATGTATGCACAGCGCATACTTTAGTGACACGGCCAAAATTGTCCCCGAAATATGCGGTGTATCGAACCAACTGTCCTCATCTTATACGCTAGATGTAAGAAAAGGCGCAAAAACTTTGCGGACAGTCCCCAAAGTAAGCAAATGTCCCAATATATATATATATGTATGCACAGCGCATAGTTTAGGGACACGCCCAAAATTGTCGCCGAAATATGCGGTGTATAGACAAAATTGTCCTCATCTTAAACGCTAGATGTATGAAAAGGCGCGAAAACTTTGGGGACAGTCCCCAAAGTAAGCAAATGTCCCTAAACTATGCGGGGGAACGAATAAATGTCTCTAGACTATGCGCTGTGCATACATATGTATATATATATATATATAAACAGGCGCGGTTTTTAGGGGGGTTGGGGGACTGATGGGAAATTTAAACCCCAAAATAATATTTTTCAATACAAAAATGTAAAAAAGATTTAAAATTTAATTAAAAATACTCTAAGTTATCGCTAACAGTGATCGTTAAATTTAAATATATTAGGCCCTTTCCTAAGGGATATAAACTTTCACTATCAAAATTTGAATAAATACTTATTTAAAAAATGCCTGGAATTCACGGAAATGTTTGAAAAAATTTCCCGATTGCTGTGAGTTGAAAAATGGCGGGAATTTGAAAACCCTACTTTGAAATTACAGTTAGTGTTCAAATTCTTCCTTTTAAAAATGTTACACACAAAGAACTTTGTAGATAAAATCAACATGTTTAAAATGTATATAAAATGGTTTGTTGAAAAGGAAACTGTTTAAGAAATTGCGTTATTTTCATTTGTCAAAAAATTTAACCAACTAAAGCACTATAAAATCAGTAAAACTAACCGTTTTTTAAAGTTGTTTTTGGCAAAAACCTGAATTCATTTAAAAACTTTACATTTTCTAAATTTGCGTTTTTTAAATTGCTATATAATTTTTAAGTTGTTTTTTTTTTTAATATGATCTTCGCTTTTGTGATGCTGTGAAATTTTTCTTGTGTATAATTTGAAAAAAATATTCTTTTCTACCCGCATCCTATTATCCTGAGGCATGTGGAATGTTGTGGTTGATTTTATTGCTGTCTAGTTATGAGTTTTTCTGTTTTTTTATGTTTTTTTTATATTTCCATTATGTATTGTTATGTAGTCGTCTTAAGTAGTTGTAGTATTTTCTGTTTGTTCCTATATAGCGGCAGTTTTTCCTATGTAAAATTATACTGAATTAACAAATATGTATTTATTAGCTTAAAATAAGTGCTTGTTACTGGTATTTGTTTATTTTTTTTTTCGTAAGAAATTACAATATTTTTTATTGTTGTAACAAGGAAGTTAAAAATAGTACACTAAACAAAATCAGTGCGTAATAAATATAAAATTTTTCGTACATTCCTATGGTTATACATATTCGTACGTATTCATGTAAAAGTAATCATTTACTATTTTGTATGAAATTTAATATATAGTATATGTATTACACTTAATAATTAGTAATCCTTTACACACATACATATGTTAAAGTTTGCCGTAGAAAATGTGGCAACGCTACATACATTTTTGTTTCTTTTTCAGAATTAGCGCATGTTTTTCAACCGACTTATTATTTTTATCACCAACAATATATACCGATCTAGGTCTAAATATTAAAAGTTTTACAGAAAATTAATTAAAATCTAAAAAAAATCATATTTTTACATATCAATTCTGAATGTAGGGACAGAATTTGAAAATTTTTATAAATAGTTTTTCCAAACACAAAACACATTGTTAAACATTTATGCGCATTTGCAATACATTTTAGATGTCCATATTTACTTGGCCAGCCGTTGTATTTTTTGCATCCAGATTTAGGTGACAGATATGAAAGTATATATGTACTTTATTTTTGAAACAAATTTCAGTTATTTAAATTGATAAACAAATATTATTAAAGATTACAGGTTATGATCGTATTTTACCACTGGCCAGTGTGTTAAAGTTGATAATTTGTCTTAGAAATGTGGCAACTTATGAAACTCCGGTGGGAAAATGTATATATAAATCTGAGATTGCGCACCGAAAAAAATGTGTCTTATAATTTTTGGTTCTCTACAACATATTCATATCATTATAAATTCATTCATCTTAAATTGAGTTTCAAAATTTTTCCAAAGTATGAACTTTTAGGAGTCAGACTTTTGCTCTTTGATTATCTTTAATCTGTGAATAATCACATACCCTACACAGAGAGAATTTTGTGAACGAGTCTTAATAAAATTTCTTTACCTAACTGATGAAGTTTTCTTCACAATGTAAATGAAAAATTTCTTAAACCTTATGAAAAAACATCATAGTTTTAATGAAACTGTTTTTAAATATTCACATGAAATTTTTAATAAATAAGATGAAATTTTTAATTAGATTTTATGAAAAACTGCATTATATAATATAATGAATATCATTAATATCATGCAGAAAATTCTCAGTGCCAGGAAATAAACATAAAGAATTATATTATCTATTCAAAACGGTATATGTAGGCCATCAATGGCTTCCCATTTTGCCCCTACCAGTACTAATTTCCAAAAATCTTGTTTAAGCGTGTGTTCATTCTGCAGGAGCAGCCTTAACCAAATTTTAAGTATGTAGCTTGAGCTGTTTGACCAGACCCTTAAGACGGAGACTTTTTCCATTTAAACCCCATCGCTTTTCTAACAAAATAAAAAAAACGGTCCACACCACTGAGGAACAGATGTATTCAAATTTGTGGCCAAAGGGGTTTGGCTTATCCCTTTATCACTCAGGGAAACAAGTTTCATCATATTTATGAAATTATTCCAGACATCATTTGTCATCAATTTTTCATCATATTTATGAAGTTTTCATAAATATCATTTTAAATTAATTTGAACAAACAACGACCTCTTTGTTTAAAAAAAGGTTTTTGATAAATGTTGTAAAAAGCCATCAAGTTGTAGCAAAAACATAACAATAAAGGTAAAACAACAACAAAAAGTTATAATTTTTAATCTGTAGTGCGATTCAGAAATTTTTAATGATCCGACAATCGCAAAATTTATGGACAACTTTTGTTGTTTGCACTAACGATTAAGTGATTCACTAAGTACACCTAAACAATAGTCGACAACTCTATTTTTCTATTATAAAATTTAACTTTTTCTCGATTGAATAAACAACACACAAATTTTTGTCGTTTAGATAACAACAACAGCTGACTTTAACAATATCGAATATCGTTTAAAAAAGTTAATGAAATAGAGACGGAGGAGATTAGCAAAATAAACAAAAATCTAAAAATAGAATATTTGTGTTGTTAGTGTTGTCACTTTTGAGTGTAATATACAATAACAGAAAAAGCTAATAGGAAAGAAAACTGAAATTTACTTGAGGGTTACACGATCAAGTTTTGCCTATGAAGTTTTAATACACTCACACTTTTTTACCAATACACTCACGCTTTTTAAAATTTGTTTATTGATGAAATTAACGTTAGAGTCTTATTGTATGCAGACGATATAGTTTTGCTTGCCGACGAAGTGTTAGTTTTATGGTGTTTAGAAAACAAGGTGGAAGACTAAGCTCAAACGAAAGTTGGACGTTTAAAGGTGAACTTGTACGAATTGTTAACGAATATAAATATCTTGGAATGGTTCTTACTCCAACAATGTCATTTGCAAAACATGTTAACCAAAAAAAACGATGCAGCTAAAACTTGTTTAAATGTTACATGGAGTAACTTTATTGGAAAACGTGAAGTATCTCTAAAGGCTAAATGGAAAATGTTCTTGGCAGTATGCCGGTCCATCCAGTCCTACGGATCTCAAATATGGGGTTACTATTGTTTTGCGGACGTAGATAAACTGCACAGATTTTTCATAAAAAGAATTCTCAAACTCCCAGAAAACACACCGAATTATGTACTTGCATTGGAAACAGGTCTAGAAGATGGACACTTTTACACATATGCTTTGCATCTAAAATATATATTGAAAACAGTTTTTGATTATGGAAATGGTAGATTACCACACCAACTTTCTTTAAAAGTAATCGAGAAAAATACTTATTGGTACAAGGATCTTAAAAACCGGATGACACAGTATAATGTAGAAAATGCCTACATCAATCACAGTAAAAATCAATGGAAAAGTGCTAGCTGCATGTTGTTAGAACAGATGAAAAATCAGGTTCACCTCGAATATGTCACAAGTGCACAACAAAGCCAGACTAGATTCTATAGGTTGTTAGACTTTTCCAAAGGTGCTACGTATTGTAATATGTTGTATACACAAAGTCAAATTTCTTTAATTTTAAAAGCTAGAGGTGATGTGTTGTGGCTAAATGGCAACTCCTACCAATTAGGGGATAGCCGACTTTGTTCTATGTGTAATCTAAGAGAAATAGAAACAATGCAACACTTCTTGGGTATATGTCCAGTTCTAAATGAGATTCGTATTCGCTTTTTTCGCAGCATAAGATTGTCTGAAAGACAAATAATAAATATTTTAAATTGTGTTGAAGATGCTAATTGGTCTAACCTTTTTAATTTTCTTAAAATAGCTTTAAACTATAGAAAAATGTTAGTAGCTGAATTCAATTTCTAACTTATAAAAACAAAAAATTAATCAAACTCAATTTTCCGGCTGACGGTTTTTTAAAAACCAAGCTGTATATTTCTTTATTAAAAATTTCTTAATTTTTTTTTTTTTTTTTAAATAATTTATTTATTTATACCTAGTGTAAGATTTATTGTAAAATTTTTGAAAGAAAAAATAAAGAAACTCTATCTATCTCTATCTATCTATCTTTTTAAAATTGAAACGAACTTGCTTCAGATTTCTCTTCCAAGTGGAGTGTATCAATTTATGTTCAAGCAAACACCTGATTACAATTATTTTGAAGTTGTTTTTGTTTTTCCTTGCTGTAGTTCTTAAATTGCTTTCAACTTGCGTGCAGCTTACGTCACAGCTGTCAATTTTTACATATTTTGACAAACAGTATATCTAAAAGACTATCAAGAAAACCTTGATCGTGTGGCTGCAGTGTTAGCTGCATTAGATTCGAGGCCATACTTGGGTGTGATCGCTAAACGGTCATGACTTGGTATTGTTACGTTTGTAATGTAAGATGGGCGCAGGTTTGATTCTTACAGCCGCAGGTTGTTGAAAAATTTATCATATAGAGACAATCTTACAATTATAAGACACAAATAATAATACAATTTAAATGGAAAATCACGGACGAGCCTGTCCAAAAAAAGGTAGAAACAAGTCTAGTCTGATTTAAAAATTAATAGTGTTTATAATTTTTAAAGAAAGCCGTTTATTCTTCTTCTCAACCTCAACATTTCTAAAAAAAAAATCTTTAATTTTGTTGTTACTGAATCTCACGCCTAATCTATCTTAAATCGTATTTTAATCACTTTTCGAAAAACATTAACAAACAAACTCATCCAATCCTCTATACAAAAGTAATGCATTTTTCTTCTACCACTTGTTCAATTTCAATATAGTGTCTATTAAATTTAATTAATCTTCATTAAAAATGAACCATCATATAAATTAAAAATCAAAAGTTGTAAAAATATAATCAACTAATACGATTATTTAAATAATTTAAATAATTTCAAAATTTAGAAAGTGTTTTCCTTTTTAATTTCGATTTCAAATTTTCGAACTTTAAAAGATATTTTTTATAAAAAATTTGCTTTTAAAAATAATTTATGATCTGCAACTTACATGTAAAATGTATAATATTGTATTTTGTATTTTTTAGTTTTAATTAAAATAAAATTTATTATAGTGAATACAAAAAAAAAAATAAAAAAAACAGATCGCATCAGTTGTGTAATTTATTTAAATAAATTTAGGAGTAATTCCATGTAAAACCGAACGATTATTGACATTACGATTATTGTTTGAAACTTGGCAGAGGTATTCTTATTTCGAAAATATTTTACACGTATTTTTGGAAAAAATTTCCATTTTTTGTTTTCAAAGACGTTATTTGTGTTTAAAAACAAAAAAAAAAAAAAAACATAAAAAAAGTTCCAACATCTCGATATTTCAACTGATGTATTTTGGTTGATGAATGATGGCTTATTTTAATGGTCTTGTAATCTACTTTTTCCAAATGAATTTAAAAATCTATGTTGTAACTTTTTGAATGTTTTCTATTTTAGTTTTTATCAGTTTTTTGTATATTTTACCACTTTCGACCACACCTAAAAATAAAAATAATATATCAGCGTATCTATACACTTCTACTAAATAAATACTAACATTTTCAGAGTTTGATGGCCATGGGTTATATTTTGTAAAGAATTTTTTTCCAAAAATTACCACAAAAATTTGTATTTGTTTACTTTGCTTTTTGAAAATATATAAAAGTTTTTAATATTTTAAATTATTTTAAAATATTTTACGCACAAATGAAGACCTCGCTCGAACAAGGTTATACAATCCAAAAACCGAAGTGGTCAGGAGAGCAAAAAAACGTGGGGATTTGTCAAAATTTGATATTAAGCAGCAGAAGCAAAAAATTGCAGTTGAAAATTTTCTTTGGTGGAATAAGGCTGTAAGTTACAATTTTTATTTGCATTTTCATAGATTTTTTTTTAATAATTTTGTTCTTCTTTAGGATTTTTTAACCTCTATACGAAAATTCCAAAAAGGTTAGATTGCGTACTAAGCATTCATCCTTTAGTTTTTACAGTTTTCCTCATTAAGGAATTTCATTAAAATCTGAGCAAGGCTATGTGCCACTTTTATTTCCCGCCTTAACAAAAACTCATGGTTTTTCAGTCTATTGCAACCTATGTAGTAAGTGACTACGCAGTCAAAAACTGCCAGTGGTACGAATAATCAAACACTGGCATACCACTGGCTAAACGACGAATTGAAAATATATTACTGGCAGAACAGTTGTTTAAGATGTTTACCAGCGTTCTCAAAAAGCGTTTTGCCAGTAATTGTTTTACAATAACTTCAGTGGTCCAAAAAAAAAAAAAACATTGGTTAATTATTGGTTGGAACTACTATGCCAATGTTGGCGAAAACAGTTTTCATAGTGCTATTCAGTAAGAAATTACCAACGACTTCAAAGTCTAACAATTGGTAGAGCATTTGTTTTATAAAAATGATGACGCTTAGTTTAAAAAGCTTGTAGTCAGAAGGTCCTGAGTTCGATTCCTGCTCCAGGCATAATTTTTTGTTGTAAATTTTTTTTATACTTTTTATTATTTTTTTTTCATATGAAATTGAGTGTTATGTTTCTGGAAAAGCCCAATTATTTTTTTTGTTGTTTCAACGTTGGCAAGTTGATTCCGTCAAGCCTTATACCAGTGTTGACATATTTGAGCAGCCAACTGTTACCCAGCATATAGCATTCACTTTAATTCTCGTTAGCTCAGTGGGTACACTGAATGAATTATCTGCATGATATCAACGCATTTTTGCATTAGATCTATGAAATGTCACTGGAACTCATCCAATGAAACTTTTCATTAAATAAATGCAGTTTTTCATAAATCTTAGTGAAAAATTTCATTTTAATTACTAAAAATTTCATACGACTAATAGCAAAGTTTCATTAAAAACAGTTTCATTAAAACTACGAAGCTTTTTCATAAAGTTTAAGAAACTTTTCAACAACATTGTGAAAAAAAATCATTAAAAAATCATTAAAAAATTCTGTCTGTGTAGAGCTGTCGTCTGACAATCTGGCGGCCAGGGTTCGCCACCCGGCTGGACCAAAAAAAATTATAATTTAACTTTTTTAAATTTTATTTTGGAAAATCTATTTGTAGACCACCTATTTTAAGGTTTAAGCAACATTTTGCCAACGTTGGAAATTTTGTTTCCCCAGTGCTTTTCTCACACTTTTTGAATAGACGAAGTCTATCTAATTTTTAAACACAAATACTTCTTTAAAAAAAGTTTAAATTTTTTTCCAAAAATACTTGTCAAATATTTTTGAAATAAGAATACTTTTGTCAAATTTAAAAGCACATAAAAATCGTGATGTCAAAAATCTTTCGGTTTAATATGGAATGATAGTAAAGCAAAATTTGTTTACAAATTTATGAACATTTTTCATAATATTTATGAAACTTTTCTTAATATTTATTAATCATTTTATAGAAACCTATGAAATAGCTTCATAATATTTTTGAGCACCTCATAAAAAGTTATGAAACTCCATCATCATATTTAATAAACATTTCTTAAATATGAAGAAGACTGTTACCAATTTGCTCCTTTATGAATCAGCTTCATCATATTTATGAAGTGTTACATTGGACGAAAATCAATGAAGATTTTCTTGAAAAACTTCATAAATATGATGAATCTTTTTGCCTGAGTGTAGCAGACTAGTAGGCTCAGCCTATAAACCAAATTTCAAGTTAAATACTTAAGTTAAATACTTTCCCCCTTTTACACCCTATTTTCACAATGCTTCTGGCCTAAATTTAAAACCAAATACTCTAAGGAACACAGAAAGTATTATTTTTTTTTTTGTTTTTGATTTTTTGTTACACATTTTTATAACTTTTAGTTTACTACCAAATTTGCATTAAATACTATAAACCTTTTCACCTTGCACCATTTCAAATTCAAATAAATATCTTAAAGATTGTGATTATTACTATCATAACAAATATAAATTATAACTTTAGTGCTAATAATGTTTCTGAACTATGACTTGAAAAACCACAAATCAATGATTGCAGCCAATTTGTCCATAATTTTTCCTTTTAAATAAATGTATGTTAAGAAATCTTTAACCTTTTTGCATGTTTATTACACAAAAAATTTTCTTTAAATGCAAATTTTCTTTTGTGTCACATAATCCGCTCAACAAAATTTCCCTCATAAATTTTGCTCTACTTCCCAAACACATATGCATGAAGCGTAAAAAAATATGCATTTGAATATTAACCATTAGGGTTATAAATTTTTTTTGAGACATCATACAGTTCCAAAATTGTCAAAAGCAAAGGAAAAAAAAACTAAGAACTGCGATTTCACTTTTTCGCAATCGTAAAAAAAGTTCACGAACCAAATGCATTCAAGTTTTGTACACAGATAGAACTTTTTGAACGAGTTTTAATGAAATTTTTTCATTAAACTGATGAAGTTTTCTTTGAAATGTGCACACAGAAAAAATTTCTGCTATTTGCCAACTGAAATTCTGTTACTACAACTCAAATTTTATTATTACGAAATCCAGACAGTTGGCACAACTTTATATTAGTTTCCACAACAAAGTTCGGTTAATTCAACAGAATTTTATTTGCAACACCCAACAATATCAGAAATCGAATGTAAATATCGTCGTATTTACTGAATTTATAAGTTGTTACCATTAATATACACTTTTCAATTCGGTTGGCACTTTATTTCTCTGTGTGTGTATGAAAAATTTCTTAAACTTTATAAAAATGATGATTTTAATGAAACTATAGTACAATATTTTTAGTAAATGACATGAAATTTTTGACATAATTTTATGAAAAACTGCATTTATTTAATGAAAAGTTTCAAAGGACGAGTTCCAGTGACATTTTATAGATCTAATGCAAAAATTCATTGACATCATGCAGAGAATTCTCTCAGTGTATATACAATTTTTTGTTAATTGAAGAAAGTGATATATTACTCCAAATAACTTATTTTTTAGTGTTTTCTGGGACGAGTTTTAATGAAATTTTTTCAAAAAACTAGTGAAGTTTTCTTCACAATATGATTGAAAAATTTCTTAAACTTTATGAAAAAGCTTCATAGTTTTAATGAAACTATTTTGATGAAACTTTTTCATTAATTGTATGAAATTTTAAATAACTGAAATGAAATTTTTCATAAAATTTTATCAATAATTTCATTAGTTTAATGAGAAGTTTCAATGGACGAGTTCCAAAGACATTTCATAGATCTAATGCAAAAATTCATTGATATCAAGCTGACAGTTCTCTCAGTGCAATCGAACTTACAAAATCCCTACCCACCATTTTAAAACGAAAGTTTAACCATTACGCGATATTATCTCTTTTTTTAATTAAAAAAAAAATTAAACTTCAACGTGTTTGGTGAGTGAACTTTTTTAACGATCGCGAAAAATTTAAATCACAGTTGTTAGTTTTTGTCCATGCCCTACACGATTTTAAAACTGGAGCTTGTAAATTTGCAAAAAATGCAAAAAGTTATAACCCTATTAAACATACATATAATTTTAAAATTTTTTTCACAGTTCACCCCATGCGACATGTCCGTTTGAATTGTAGTTTAACAATGAAGTTGTGGAAAATATTTATGGCAACAAATAAGTGCTTAAATTTTTTGCATTAAATTTTTTTTTATTTTTTAAAAGAAAATAAAACTTTTTATTGTAATGCAGCGTTTAGATTGTTACAAATTACAAAAAAAAAAAATATTAAAAATCAGAAAGTTTTTCTTTAATACATTCGTGTTTGGTATAATTTCGTCATAACAGAATTTATCGGCTTAAGCGGGTAAATAAAATCCTGGAAACTGTTTGGAAACAAACAAAATTTGGCGAAAATTTTAGGGTTTATTCAAAATCGTAGGGTAATGTGGTAATATCTGATCAGGATTTTTGTTTTTTTTTGTATCCATTCCGAAAATCGGTTATGGGCTTAACTGACTGCAGTCACAGGATATACATAATTACAATAATTAAACTCTTTTGCATACGTTTTGAAATAGTTCGAAATATTTTGATTTCCAAAATTATTCCATGCTCGATTTTTATATTAAAATCACGTTAACTATGTATCGAATAAAAATAAATGTTATACCTAGCAAAAAAGCAAATCCAGAAGGCATAATTTTTGTTCGCGATGTCCCACTTGGTACGTCTCTTTTATGCAGGTGAAAAGCGCTTCTTTCATGTTCCTATGCAAGACGGTTAAGCGTTATTTTGGAAGCATACAAATGTAGTTACTGCTTACCAAATCCAGGTTATTTTTTGCTGGGTATAGTTGAAACAGAAAGCCAACTTTAAGACTTCTGTAAGAATTGTAAAAGTCGTTGTTTCAAAAATCGACTTTTTGATTTTTTGACTTTACAAATAAAAAAATATTTTTTTACAAAAAATTAAAAAATTGAATTGCCGTTTTATGCCCACGTTTGAAAAGTTTGAAAATTTGTAATTTTTGATAATATTCTTTAATTTTGTAGTAGTTATTTCTTAGCCATATATGGCCCTTTGGGATCGGTTATTTAATTGAAGAATAATAAATAAATAAAATAAACATATCAAAAAAAAATTCAAATAAACATTACAAGGTTAACTATATATAATCCATTTTCAAAATTGTATATTCACCAAATTTTTAAAGCATATTGTTTTAAAATACTATAGAAAATACAATTTAACAAGATTGTTAGAACAAAGTTAATGATTTAATGTATTTTTTTTCTAAAAACTGTCCCAATTTTTAAATAAATTTTGTAAAATTTGAGCTTTTGTCGAACACTTTTGGATTTCATGTCATATTTCACGATATTGTTTACAACAGTGGCTTGCTTCGTTATTGTGTTATCGGCTAAACAAAACTTTACTTTTAATCCATGTATGACAAATAAAAAATTCGAAATCAAAAGTCGACTCTTCGACTTTCTCATTAATAGAAACTCGACTTCCAAAAAGTCAAAAAAGTCTAAATTAAACGAAAACTAAACAGTTTCCAATGGGTAAAATTCTGGCCAACTGACTTTTTCTTGTTAATAAGCATTCTAGTTAAGTGGTATGTCCTCTCTTTAGCAGTCACAGGATTGGTTATTTTAGGACAATTGACACTGCTTAACCCACTTCAGTATTAAATTATACCAGTCCAGTGATAAGTCCTTCTTTAACCAGTCACTTTTAGGTCAATTGACTCCTCATTCCCCATAGGGATAGAACCCTAGTAAAAATAAGATTTCTCTGAATGTTTTTCGAAGCACATTGAATACAATTTACTGTGATAGCTTTCAGATGCAGTCTGAATGCCTCACAAAACTATATTATTAAAAAGCTAACATTTATACAAAACACTTTTGTGACATGTTGTCCAATATTATGTTAACAAAAGATTTACAAATTGTCTGGCAATAAAAAATATATTAAAAAAAAAGCATTTTCAAATTTGTATCTAAGCTCATTTCACACATATGACTTAGCGAAATATCTATCGAGAGTTGCAAACTCTTTGCAAAGAGTGTAAAATAAAATGCAAAATCATTTGTCATGTCAAGTAATCTGATCTGGTAAATTATTGAAAAAAAAGTGTAAAAAAATACATGTGTTTATTTTACCGGCTGCTTAAAATAGGCGCCAAAATGTATTTATGTACACAAATTGTTGTATTGGATAGATGTGGAGTTTTTCCTCTTGAATTGGTCTGCTTTACATATGAAATCGATATCGATGGATTCATATTTAGTGTAAAAAAATACAAATTTACTACAAGTGGGTTTAACGAAGTATTTAAAATAAATTAGATATTTATTTAGGGTTTTGTGATAGTTTTGTTGAAAGAGAAACTATGATTTTGAATAATTTTCTTTTAACCCATTATTATGACATTTTTTATACCGGATAAATATAATGAAGTGGTCTTAAAACCAAAAATAATTTAACCCTTTCACTACCTTTGTACACTACAGTGTACACAGAAAAAACTAAAAACGGGTTTCAATTAAAAAATTTATTGAATCAATTTATATTTTAATTGATTTTGCACCTATCACGGCAATGATACTATCAATTAAACCTTAAACCTTTTTTTTTCAAAAGAGAAGCAACACTCAGGAAATTCTTCCTATTAATTAATGTGTTGCTTTCTTTGGAAAGGGGATAGTGGTAAAAGATGAAGGGCTTCAAACATGGCAACACTGTAATTGCGCGAGATGATAAGTCTTAGAACAGTTGTTGGTCGCCACCTGATGTAGAGTTGGCGAATTTATTGAAGCTTTTTCTTTTATAGCCCTGATTAATTATTTTTACTTCGGTGGGGTTAAGTGTTATGGGAACACCGAAGGTGGGAGCAGCGATACATATAAGTGATAGAAAACTCATACATATTATTTTTCTAAATTGATGTTGTCGTCACAGGGAATCGAACCCGGTACCATCTGTGTAATAGTCTAACGCGCTAACCATTACTTTGTTAAAATTAAGAAGGAAAAAAAAGTTATAAGTAACTTCTACAAAAAAAAAAAAAATATGATACTCACAAGAAAGTGTGTGATCTATACGTTGTTATATGTGTTTTTTGCAATGCTGAGTCTGTTTCTGTGTGTGCTTGTTTTGTTTGTTAACTTCAAATGTATTTGCTATTTTATACTGAAAATTTTCTATTTATGCATACAGTGTATGAAAAGATAATATGATAATTGCGTCTAAAATAAAAAATGTATTTATATATTTAAAAGTCAAAAAGCTTAGACACAAATTAAATTCAAATCAAATCTTTAATTAAATATTTTAGGTTGATAATTTTTTCTGTGTATATTTCCTACAGACATAAATGGTTGTTTCAATTAAATTATTATTGTATTAATCATATTTATAATAATTATGTTATAGTAAAAAGCTTTCTTTTTGCGTTTATCATATTATCTGGTCTACAATTTATTATACAAAAAAATCTTTGTAATTAGCAACATTTCAACTAATAAGGAATAATTTGGTAGTACGAAGGCGGATAAATAAGTCCGTGACATTTTTAATGAAACACAGTTTTTTTTTGCAAAAAAAAATATTTTTTTCCACATAATCTCCTTTTAGCCCAATACACTTAGTATAATATTTCTCCAATTTTTGCATCCCTTCCAAAAGGTAGGATTTTTCGAGGTCCATAAAATAGGCATTTGTTTGATCAATAACTTCATCGTTAAAGCTAAATAAAATATAAATAGGAAATAGCCACTGGGGCCTAAATCAGGAGAATATGGCGGATGGGGTACCAATTCGTAGCCCAATTCATGGAATTTTGCCATTGAGACTGCGCACGTGTGCACCCGGAGGAACCCATTGCTTAAACTGCTGCTTGGTCTCCGGAGTGTTGTAATGGATCCATGTTTCATCCACAGTTACAAAACGCAGCAAAAACTTATTCGAATTGCTGTTAAACAACTCCAAACAATCCTTTGAAGTTGTCAAACGATTACGTTTATGGTCAATTAAGAGCAACCGCGGCACCCATCTTGCAGACAGCTTTCTTAAACCCAACTGATCATTTAAAATCGAAACCAGACTGCCATATGAAATGCCTATGGCATCAAGAATCTCACGCACTTTTACTCTTCGATCGGCCAACACCATATCGTGGATTTTGTGGACATTTTCGGGTGTATAGACTTCAATTGGCCGTCCAGAACGTTCAGCGTCATTTGTACTTGTGCAACCACAACGAAAGCCAATAAACCTCTTTTTTACCATTGAAATCGATGGTGCAGAGTCCCCATGGTATTTATCAAGCTTTTCCTTGGTTTGATTGACGGTTTTTTTTTGGCAAAAAATATTGTTTAATGAGCACTCGAAATTCACTTTTTTTCTTTTATTTTAGAAATGTTAAGGTTAAGAAGAAGAATAAACGTTTTTCTCTAAAAATTATAATTCATTAAAAAAAAAAAATCCACGAGGTTGTATGCTTTGAACAGCTGTTAAACGCAAAGTAAATGTCGGAACTGGCTCATAATTTGACAGTAGCCTATTAACAGGTGGTACTTGATGCGAGCAGTGTTGCATTTCATATAACTGCGAGGGAAGTTCGAAAAGTCACGGATTTATTGATCCGCCCCTCGTATCAACCCGGTATATCATGGCAGCCTAGGTAAAAGTTAAAGTGGCACGCATTTCTTAAATGAAATTATTGTTTAGTACACATAAAAATGTTGTAAAGTAAGTAAATAGTAATTTGTTTTTAAATTTGTGGTACTCACGCTAAATATATTGTAAACAAAAAAATTTTAAGAAATATGAGAAGAAAGTTTAAACAAAATACACTTGCTTTTAATTCTGTACTGCGATATAATCATAATATTTTTTGCAATAATCATAATACGATAATAAATGATAACGATGTTGAGTGAGTGAGTCATTCACGTTATGCTTTAATAAATAAGTGAATAAAATTTGTAAATTATTTATTGCATGTGAAAGAAATACTATTTTTGGCCGTAAATGTAGACCTACTTATGGCAAATTAAAATTATGAAGCAATCAGTAGGTTATGCTCAAAATATCTTCATTCTTAGTAAAAAGTCTGTTTTTAATAAATTTTATTAAAACGAAAAACTTTCAAGGTCTTAAAAAAAAAAACAAAAACTATTTATGAAACCACAGTAATCTCACGTGATTATTGTAATTAGAAGACAAAATATCAAGTCATGTCATATTTGTAACACATTTTTCCCAATTTGATTTAATTTTTTCATAATTTTATAAAAAAAACAAACGAAAAACGAAGGAATATGTACGTAAGTATGTAGGCATTTATTTAGATTCTAGTCACGAATTTGACCAAGTTCATCATCTATGCAACATCATCATATTTTTTGTTGTTATCATACAAACTATACGTATATAAAATACTATACATATTTTTGTTTACGATAAAATATATTTTCTATATTAAGCATATTATCTAGTAACCTATCTATTTGAAAGCATCATCATCATCATCTTTTAAATATTTTTTTTCCTTTCAACATAACCCATTCACAGCATTACCGAACAGTAGAAAATGCAGAAGCAGCATCAATATCATCAACATCTATCTATCTAGCTATCTATCAGTTTAATCCGTTTCATAAGTATGTCTTAAGGTAGATTTTTCAATGTCCGTCCTTTCCATCAGTCTGTCTGTCCTGTATGTCTCTTTTTTTCAATACTATAAAGCCAGCTTGTCTATATTCTATCATTCATTTTTATCTTATTGTCCTTATACATATTGTGTGATGATTTTGTTTCATTTAATGATGATGATGATCATTATCATTATCAACATCATATTTCTCATTGATGGATTTGTTGGTTTTTCATATAAAACTACAAAACTTCTTGTTTTTCTTTTTCTTTTTTACTTTAAATGTGCGGATTTAATTTTTAGCAAAATGTGGTTTTTATTATAAATGTATCGCAATAATATTTCAACTTTTATATATACAAAGTTTGTACTACAAACATACATATGTATTTCTTGCATAACCTATGCCAATTTAGTATTTGGACAATTTTAAAATGCTTGTAGTTAAAAAATAATATTTGTTTTTGAAAAGTATTTTCATTGATAACACAGTATAGACTAGGGTATTCAAATTACTCGGGTTTGGGTTTTGTTCGAGTAACTCGATGTTGAGGTTTTTAAGGTACTCGAGTAAGATTTTTAAATTACACATATGCAAACACATAAAAACATATGAATTTGAATATTAACCATTAGGGTAATACATTTTTTTTTGCAACATCATCCAGTTCCAAAATCGTGAAGGGCATGGAAAAACACTAAGAACTACGATTTTTCGCGATCGTAAAAAGTTCACGAACCAAATGCGGGAAATAGTGGAAATTAGATTACATATGATTTTCTAACAATTGTGAATTGTTGTGGTGTTTGTCTTAGCTATCTTCTGCAATTACAATTAAATGTAAAATCGACCCCGTGTAATTGAAACTGATTTTAAGCCACAGCAAAATCGACCTTACTTTAGAACAATTGGTTAGAGCCTCTGTCTAAAGTGTAGTGCGTGTGGCATGTGGCAAAGAAAGCAGGTTCAAGCCACGGTCAGGATTGCATTTAATAAATAAACATTTCATATAGATGCAATCAAACAATAAAAACCATAACAAATAATTACAGTATTGTCAAAAAGGATTACTGATGAAGGTTGTGTTACCAGAAACTGCGCAGTCTAATTCAATAAAAATTTACAATGTAGTTATGATTTTTAGAAAAGTATGCTTAATCTTCTCTACCACGCCTATCTCAAACAATTGAAAAATATGTGCATATTAATTATAGTATTAATTGCGCACTGTCTAAGAAGACGATGAATAAAAAATTCAAAAATCCCCAATAAAATGCATTGAAGTTTTGTACCCAAATAGAATTTCTTGGACGAGTTTTAATGAAACTTTTTCATTAAACTGATGAAGTTTTCTTCACAATGTGTGAGCAACTCGAATAATTTCATTAATTTTATTTCATTATATTTTCCTTAAAAAAACATAATAGAACACAAAATACATTTTTGTTTTTAAACAAAACAAATGTGAAAATAAAAAGGAGAAAACAAAAACAAAAAACGTATATTGAATATCGACCAAAGGTATACCTTGCACATAACAAACAAGTTTTCAATTTATTTTTGATCAATGGTGATAATCTTTACTTCGAGCTCATATATTAGTTCTCATTTAGTGAGAAAACTAGTTTATATGAATGTTTGATGTTTTGCATGGGATTGTCACTTCTTTCAAAATGTGTTCTGTTGATGTGAACCTAGAAATCCCGATATAGATAAATTTGCAAACAAAAACTCTATAGATTATTTGTTAGGATAATATCCTAATAAAGAAATATAGAATATGGCGTCGAACTTGAATAATTTTCATTTTAATTGCACAATTAAAGGTCACAAAAATATAATTTATTTTTAATAAAAATTATATCAAACTTGTAAAACTCAAAATGAATTAAAACATGGGTGTTCCGAAATTAATTTCTATATCAAATTAAAATTATACGCTACACTTAGAGAATTATCTTTACCTCAGTGGTTAATTTCTTCATAGCTTTAATGAAACTTGTCACTGGAACTCCTCCATTTGAAATTTTTCATGGAATCTCTGAAATCGGTTTCATTAAAGTTAATGTTAATGAAATATTTTCAGAATTAATGAAAATCTTCATAAAACTAACGAATCATTCCGACAATGAAGCGTTCATAGAATTTATGAAACAGTTTCATAAATTTTGTTAATATTAAGAAGTTCTTTGAATTAATAAAACTCTTCATTAATGTCCTGAAAATGTATGGGAACTAAGCCAATGAAGTCCAAAATTACCAAAAGACTGCATTGAACACTATTAAAATGCTTTATAAAATATCTTGAACACTTGACTATTAAATCTTAAAACTAAAGAAAATTTTCATTAAATTTTTGAAGAGATAATTTATGAAATCAAATGAATTTTTTTAAGCAACAATGAAACTCTAAAAAAAAAATTTAAAAAACATTTCCTAATATTAATAATATTTCTTAGATATAATGAAATTCTTCATTGAATCTACGAAAAAATTCTAAGAAATTGTTTGATTAATATCAGAAAGGATAATTCTCTCAGTATAGGTAATTATTATTTTAAAATTAAAAAGATCTTTTAAATTAATATATATTTTGTAAATATACGGAGGTTGAAAGCTCGTTATAAATTGAAAATAACATAAAAATAATCTCGATGTATATAAAAACAAAAAACTAATATAACTGTAAAAAAATATTACTTGAGCCAGAGTACACACTAAAAATTTTTTTATATAAATAGAACATTTTTGGTCTTCAAAGTTTAGTAACGTCATGATGCTTGTTAGGAAAAGACCTAACCACGTGGTTGATTACTAAGAAGACAAGAATGGAGCAAAATTTATTATTAATAGGTTTTTTGTTAAAGTTCTGCCTATTATATAGGCTCTAGCTTTTCTAAAACTTCGGGTTCTGATGAGATCTTTAGCCAGATCGAAATACTAGTATCAACCTAGCTAATATGTTTGATTTGCTTTATTTTTGTAAATATACGGAGGTTGAAAGCTCGTTATAAATTGAAAATAACATAAAAATAATCTCGATGTATATAAAAACAAAAAACTAATATAACTGTAAAAAAATACAATTGAGTTGTTTGATATTATTTTCTTTCGTTTTTATAAAGTTTGAATTTAAGAAAACACTAGGGATATAACGGTAAGCATTTTTTGCAAGTATCAAAAATAATATGGCATAGTCTAAGTCTTGGAAAAATAACAGGAAAAATTATAATTATATTATCGCATAATTATATTATCGCAAAAAAAATTATTTAATTATTTTTGTTTAATTTTTTTTGCAAAATAGATAATTTTGAGTGTAGATCAGAATGAAAGAAAAAATAGAGAACGGCCCTATCCGAGCTGTAACACCAAAAAATGATGATGAATTAAGTTCAATTCGAATCTGGCATAAAACACAATCTTATAGTTTTGCGAATTTTTATTTTTTGTTGAATATATTGAGATATTTAAAAATTTCGCTTAATTTCTGTATATCGGATCTTTTGACAGTAAATAGAACATATTTTGATTTACTATATTAACTCGATTAATCGACCAAAATTGTTCAAGTTATTCGTTACTCGAAATTGGCTATTTTAATTTACTCGAACAGTTGTTTGATTTAAATTCATCGATTAATCGAGTAACGGTTAACGGTTAACCGCTTGAATACTATAAATTAGTAATTCACTTTTTGTAGAGATCCAACGGGCCGAGATTGTATATTTGGCGTATTTTATGCTTGAGGCCTCCAATCATGCTTTTGATGACATTCATGTAAATTTGTTGTTTGTGCTTTTAATTTTTCCATTCTTCAGTTCATTTGGCTTCCCAACCATTTTCATACGGTTTTTGGCACAAAAGACCACAAAAGTACTCAAGTGAAAGTGCTTTTCTGTCGTTTGGAGGATTCGCGTATTTCCGTAGAAAATGTATGTTCTTGCCTTAAGCGATTCTAACGTCGTTTGGGCATACTGACAACTTGTTAAATCTGGCCAAAATAATATGTCGTCTGAGTGTCTATATTACTAAATATTTAGTAATATAAAGTTGTGATATACCCTTTGCCGAAATGCCTGACTACACTAGTACTTTTGATCCAAATTTTGCTTTGGCCGATTACCGTTCTTTGTCGGGAGAAAAGTATTTTTCATCATGCAAAAATATTTGAAAAATTTCCTTTATGAAGTTTTTTACTGTCTTCCTCTGGTAGTGTTTCACATTCATTTGGAGTAAGTTTTTGCGAATTGTTTCAATTTCACAAGCTTAGCTGAGGTAAATTTTTTAGACGTCCTTTTTTTATCCACTCCATTTTTCGGACCGTTTGAATATGTAATACATTGTGCTACTTGGAAAATGTTACCGAAGGAAATGATGTAAGACCTCGTTTTTAGGATACCGTCCATTCATGTCATATACATTTTTCTTAAACTGTTTTGTTCAACCAACCAGACAGAAACTGCCAGTGGTATAAAAAATCAAGCACTGGTATACCGCTGGCTAACCAAAGAATTGTAAATAAACTACTGGCAGAACACTTGTTTAAGACGCTTTACCATCGTTTCCACAAAGCGGTTTGCCAGTATTTGTTTTACAATAATTTCAGTGGTCTACAGAAAAAATCATTGGCAAACAATTGGCAGAGACTACTATGCCAACGTTGGGAACAAGTGTTTTTCCAGTGCTATCCAGTCAATAATTACCAATGGCTCAAAAGTCGAACCGCTGCGGAAGTACTTGTTTAGTAGAAATGACGATGTTTTGTTTAAGAAAGTTTGCAGTCGCAAGGTTCCGAGTTCAAACCCGGTTTTTTTTATACTTTTTAATATTTTTTTTTTCATATAAAAAATATTTTTAGTTTCTGGTAAAGCTGCAACTTTTTTTTGTTTTCCCAACGTTGGCAAGTTGTTTCCATCAATCTTTGTGCCAGTGCTGACATATTTGAGCCGCCAACAGTTATCATTTATCGTACTATTATCAAGTGTTGTATGTCTCGTTAGCTCAGGGGTTAGAGCTGTCAGCTGCCAATCTGGCGGCCAGCGTTCGATCAAAAAAATTAAACATGAATTTTTTTTTAAATTTTAGTTTGGAAAACAAATTTTTAGACCACCTATTTCATGGTTTTACCAACATGTTGCCAATGTTGGAAATTTTGTTTCTCCAGTGCTTGTCTGACACTTTTTGAACAGACGGAATTTTTGTCTAATAATGTTATAAGTTTGGGATTGGGTGTTGTCAGCACTTGTATCACTTGCTAAAGTGCCTTGCCAGCGGTGGTCCGTTTGTGTATTTCTGACATGGCACGTTCATTTCGAATTTTTGCACTTTTGAATATTTACCATAACATAAGATTTTATTGACATGTATTTAGAAAGAAAAAATAGTAATTTATATTTGAATTTTATCCACTTACTTAGTTGTCATAGGTTATTAGGTTTATAACTTTCGACTTTTTTTCCACAAATATTGTACAGTTAGGCAATTTTATTTTTTTGCTGTTTTCAATAAAGTTCCCTCATAAACCATTTTGAAGTTAGACATAATTTTGTAATTAGACTATACATTTTAAAGTAATTAGACTATGTATAACGCTGCATATCGTCAGCTTTTTCAAATTTGACGTGTTTTGCGGATTTAGCAAAAATATTAAAGCGTTTTCCCTATACAGCACTAGGCTGCTTCTTAAAAAAACAAATTAATTAATATTGGACGGGTTTAGATTAAGATTCATAAAAATAAAAAATTCTCTAATTTTTTCAAAATTTTCGAAAAAATTTATACTTTGGAAATTCTCCCCTGATCCTCACAATATTTTGTTATCTTCTCTTGCATTTATTAACAATTAGTGTTTTCTATTTGTAATAACTAATAGTAACATTTTAATTAATGAAAAATTAAAATTTCTCTGATTTTCAAAAAGCACTTATTAAAAAAAATAGTTTTTTTTTTTTGTTTTTTCATATTAGTTTATCTAAAGATTGTTAAATGAATGTTAATTTTGTTCGGTTTCAGATCATATTATCAATCTCAAATATAAATTGATAATTAATTGTTTACAACATATACAGAAAAACTTGGAAAAAAAGTAACTGAAGCAAACGGTTGGAGCATTTTTCTAGAACCAATCTATTCATCAGGTATCTGTATGGCGCCCTCTAGGGTTAACTGCAAACTAATTCCCCCATTTAAGCAAACGTTTAACAGAAATGATGTGATGCGACTTGCAATCGTACTAATTGCATGGAAATTTTTTTTTTGTTGTAAAAATAAGATTGGTTGAAATACCGATCTTATTTTTACATTAATAAAAAGCTCTTTTGTTTTCCTTTATATAATTGTTGTTGCTTCAACTTAATTTTATTACGTAGTAAAGCTAGTTTCTTGTTGTTACATTAGAAGCAAATCTTCTCTATTAATAGACAAAGCAAGAACTTTTTAACAACTTTTTTGTAATTTTAATTAAACCCTTCATAGCATGTTATGAAATGATGTCTAAATTAAAATATATTACTCAAAAATTTTTGACTCTCCTGCAAATCTTATGATTTTTTTAAAAAAAAAAAATTAATATTAATTATTTTCTTTTAAACACTCAAAAAAAAATAGTTAGTTTTTTTTTGACATTGACACATTAAGGATTAACCATAGGCCAAAAAAATTTCAAAATTTTTGCATTATTTTTAAAGCTTCAATTACTCATAAGTAATTTTAAAAAAATTTAAAGATTGCCAATATTAAGGTAATTTTTGTCGCTTCTCTTTAAACATATCATGGAAACATAAAAAATAAAACAATTCTGGATCGATGTGTACCGATTTAGTTTAGGCGCATTTGTCAGCCATTTTGATAAAAAAACAAAATATTTTTTGACTGTGTATAATATGGAAAAAATTTAATACTATTTTATTTTAAGTTGAACAAAAAACAATTTTTTTAAAAATATGTCCTTTTTCAAAATTGCGATCATTTTCAATGGATTGTAGCCCTCTCTCGTTTTTTTTTTCGAAAATTTTTAAAAAATTAGAAAATTTTGTTGTCATGATTCTTAATCTAACACAGGGCTTTTTCGTCATGAATTCGACGTTTTTTTAAGCAGCCTACCCAGCACGTTACGTAAAAAGCAATTTAAGATATGTTGTGCAATAAGTTTGGTCCACTAATGCATTTTTTTTTTTTATTTATTTTTATTATAAACACATGAACAAATTCATGTTATGAAAATTCACTTTATGCGGGAAGTTTTTGATCCGAAAAAGCGATTTTTATTGATATAGTAATATAATATAAAAATAAATTTAACAAAAAATAAGTTATACGCCTATTTTTATTTTCTAAATCCTCTATCTAAGACATCTAATATATCAACATCATTTTATTTTGATGTCTTGTTGTTGTTTTTTTTTTTTTTTTGTAAAATTGGCTTGGAATAGCAAGTGCGTTGTTTGTATACCCTAAATGATCAAAAAACCGATATTTGGCTAAGATATAGAAGATGAAGATCGGCATTTTTTTTTTAAAATGGATGTTTGAAATATTTTTATGAACAAAAGTAATATATTATTTACGCAATAAATAATATATGAAAAAAATTAACCTGACAATAATTATAGTTATACTTATTCAGCACTTAACTGTTTTGAACTAATTTTTTACTAATATTTTACTAATTTATTTTGCTAAAAAAATGGTTCTGATAAGCACATAATAGTGTGGATGACAACCAGATTGAAAGATATACGATGAATGAATTAGATGTCGCTGCTTGGCAAGATGTAGTAGTGACGAGAAAAATGATACTAAAAAGTACAACTCTAGTAAGACATAAAAAAACCTACCATGGAAGATTTTTGTAGCTCATACATAAAACAAAATTGTGGATTAAAACAACTTAAATTTTGTTTTGTCACCGACTTTTGAAATTAATTGTCTATTAATTCAGTAAAAGACAAAATAAAATATTTAAATTTAATAAAGATTAAATGTGTGTTTCTAAACTAAATGGTTATAGAGATTAATAATTCAGTGTGGTAAAATTGCAAACATATATAAAGACAGGTAGATCAACTAAAGCGAAAGACACACATCTTAAGTAGATTTTTATGGTTCATTTTTCTTATTGCAAAAAAGTGTTGTCTATATTATATTTTTTTGTTTTTATTCGTTTCGTTTCTACACTCACAATATTTTTTCTGTAATGACTACAAAATATACACATTAAATTAATGGAAAATCAGTTAAAAAAAGGACTACTAACTTTTCGTTTAAAAAAAATGTATTTTTTTAGTTTATTTTCAACTGTTGAAAAATTAATTTACCAAATCGATAAAAAACAATAGTTTTTTTTACTTTAATACTCTATATAATATAAAAAATTTTTGTTTTTAAATAGAAAATTTTAACTTAATATTTTAACAAATACCGAAAGTTCGTTTTTTTTTGTTTATTGAATAACAGACAGAAAGTTAAAAAATATATTTCTTTGGTAATTTAACTGTTCCATTAAAACAACTTTAACGATGAAGTTTTATGGAAAATTTCTTGTGAGTGTATCTGCGGCATTTGCGTTCCTTTATTTAGGCAACCATTGATATAAATAGTTGGAAGATAATTTTGTTTGTGTTATATGTAATTATTTCTATTTTTTTAGATATTACATTAATTCATGTCGTCAATGTGGGTGTATGAACATTTTGATATTTTGTAACGTATTGCAAATTATTTTTAAAAGAATGACAAAAACATGTTTTATGATATTCAGCAAATAAATTAACTAAAGTACAATTTTTCTACAAATTTTTTGAGTTGTTTTCAGTCTACTAATATTCAGCAAAAATTTTATTAATTTTTAGCAAGGGTTTTTTAATTTCTAACCCACTAAGTGTTAGCAAAACTTTTGCTGAATCTAATAATTTTGCTGTTAAAGGTCAGCTCGCTGATTTTCAGCAAACTTTGTTGCTGACACTAGCAATTTTTTTTGCAAGCACCCTCCTGACTGAAATTTTTTGGTGACTTTACTAATTTTGCTTTGAGTGTACCATAAATTTTAATACTGGTCTTGTCCTTAGATTTCATCGGAAAGAAATCAGATTTATTGTACTTACAAATTTTTGTACATAAGAAACAGCACAAAAGCGCGTCAACTTTTAAAGTCATTTTGCGGAAAAACTTTACCATTCATCAAAAAATAAAGTGTGCCGTTGAAATCAACATGCCCGAAATATAAAGAATTGATGATCAAAACCTTATTAATTTGGTGATGTCATGCCGGGTTGTTAGCCATAGGGATTAGACAGGTCAGTAAGGGGCAACTTTTATATTTTTGTCCCTTCAAGCTAAAGACATGTGTCTTCTTGTATAATCGGTTTTATTTCCCTATTTCAGCGGTTTAATTTTGAAATATTTTGAACTACCGTTTGAATAACGCTAAATTACCGAAATACCGAGTTATAAACGTATTTTTTAGATAAACCAAAATTTAAAGTGCACAATTTTGAAATAATAAATATTAGAAGATAAATGCTGCTATTGGAAACGTAGTTTTACTTTATAATAAAGAAGTTTTGCTTGCCAACTATGTTAAACCATACTACAAATATAATTTGTGAATATTTTTTTTCATTTGGCTTATATGTCTTTTAAATTTTTCAAATTCTTGTTCTTTTAGATTTTTTTTTAATTTTTTCGTTTTTAAAGTTTTGCTTTTCCGGTATTTTTTAACAACATTTTTTTTTTGTTTTTTAACAATTTAAATTTTACTTAATTTTTCTTTTCAATGTTAATAAAAATTTTATAAATTTCAATTTTAATTGTATGTTCTTAATTTAAAAACTAAATTACTATTTACCATTTAGCAAAAGTACATAAACTTAAACCAAAATAGTCAAATGACCTTGTAGAGCGTGTCATTGCACTTCAACTATATTTTGTTTTTGTAGTGTTAGTGTGTTTTAAATCCGCCTTAAACACTAAAAAGAAATGGAAGGAAATTCGATCAATGGGAGTTTTAAATGACAATAAAAACCCCGATAACACAATAAATGTTGATGAATTAAATTTGAAATTTGCTAACATACCACAACCTGATGCAGATATTGACATGTACAATAATCTCATTTTAGTGGAATACACTGACAACAACAACAACAACAATATAGCTACTGATAATTCTCCAACTTATAACAACTTGAGAAGCTCTGCCCCTGGTACCTTAAATAATCATCAATTATCATCATGTTTTAATTTCATACATTTCACCCAGGAAGATGTTGTCGAATCATTACTTAGCATAAAATCACAAGCAGTGGGCCATGATGGTATTCATTCAAATTTTATTAATCTTATTCTATCCTATATACTACCTCAAATTACACACACTTTCAATACGATCGCAACTACCTCCAATTACCCTTCAACATGGAAACATGCCAAGATTGTCCCGATACCAAAATCTGACAATGATTACCGGCCGATTGCGATCTTGCCTTACTTGTCGAAAATTTTTGAACGTTTAATTCACAACCAGATGAGTAAATAACTTTACGATAACTCTATCCTAACTGATAGACAGTCGGGCTTTAGACCAAAACACAGCTGTATATCTGCCCTGGTTGATGTAACCGAAGAACTGAGAAAAGCAGTTGATGACAACATGATTTCGTTTCTAGTTTTACTAGATCATTCGAAAGCGTTCGATACCGTGGAACACTCGATTTTGTGTCTCAAGCTCAGATATATGTATGTGCAATTTCTCAACAACAGCCGTAAATTTAATATACTCCTACATAGCTGATAAATCTCAGGCAGTATATCAAGGAAATAATGTTTCAAACACCTATTTTATTACGAGAGGAGTTCCGCAGGGATCGATACTTGGTCCGCTTTTATACTCAATATACTCTAATGATTTGCCATCTAAACTCAATTTCTGTGGTATTCAAATGTATGCAGATGACATGCAACTTTATATAAGTTGCAAACCGTCCAATATTATAGACTGCATTAGTAAGCTAAACCAAGATCTTGAAAACATTAGCAGATGGGCGTCTGCTAATGGCTTGTGCTTAAATGCCAATAAATCGAAGGCTATGGTAATTGGTAAAAAATACTTTTTCCCGGCGCTACGAAATAACCCCCAATGAAATAACCCCCAACGGCCAAAAATTAAATAACCCCCAAATTGTGTAAAATTGTTTGGGGGTTTTTTAATTTTTTTTGGGGATTATTTCATCTTACGGTTTGGAGATTATTTCATTATGAAGCAACCCCCAATGAAATAAAGCCCAAAATTTAAATTCTTTGGAGATTATTTCATATGCAATTATTTTGGGGGTTATTTCATATTTTTTGGGGGATATTTCATTTTGCTAAAAGTGAAATTTTTTTAATATTTGTTAGTTTTTCTGCGTGGCGGCCTGCGGCCGCTCTTAGGGGTTTTCTCCTCCATGGGACGCGGCAGGTGGCTTCGCTGAATAAAGTTTCCCTGCGAACAGTGTAACAAAAGAATCAAAAATATGAAAACAAAAAATAAAAAAAATTTGAGACGTATTTCATTTCTTTGGAGCTTATTTCATTGGGGGTTATTTCATTTCTTCCTTTGGGAGTTATTTCATTACGAAACAACCCCCAAATTTTGGGTGTTATTTCATTTTCACCTTTGGGGAATATTTCATTTATTTTGGGTATTATTTCATTTTTTTTGTTGGGACTTATTTCATTTTTTTTCGGATTTATTTCATTGGGGGTTATTTCATTTTGTAGTTTGGGTGTTATTTCATTGGGGGTTAGCGCCCTTTTTCCCTTCTTCTTTGCCACCAATTCAAATCAACAATTCAACTCTTGAATTAGATAACACCGCTAAAAATCTTGGTGTTATCTTTAACACCAAACTTGATTGGCCTGACCACGTAAAAATTATATGTGTTAGAACTTTTGCAATGCTAAGAAATCTATGGAGAACACAATATTACACCCCTATGGAGGTTAGAATGCTACTGGCAAAAACATACTTGCTGCCAACGCTTCTCTACGGTTGCGAACTTATAAATGGATGTGACACGGCATGCACAGACTCAAAGTAACATTTAATAACATTGCAAGATACGTATTTGCAATTATACGCTTTGACAGAATTTCAGAGTTCTCTAGAAAAATTTATAATATATCCTTCGAAAGCCTTTTTAAATGTCGTACCTTGGTGTTTCTACATAAAAATAAATATACTAAACAACCAGAATACATATTTCAGAGATTAGGATTTTCAATATCGGCTAGAGGCAAAAAGATAAACACTATTCGCTATCGTGGACTTATATCAACAAGGAATTTTTATATTAACGCTATTCGTCTTTGGGCCAAATTACCTCCCAATATCCAAACAATTAGTAATGCAATGCAATTTAGAACTGCCATTTACAAACGCTTCGATTAAAATTTTGTTATTTAAATTCTTATTTAAATCATTAGTAATTCATGTTAAATTTGCTTTTTTTTGCCATCAATTGCTATGTTACATATCTCATTCTTATGTCTTATTATTTTTTTTTTCTTTTTTCTTTTTAATTATTATATAATTTTATTATTTACATTTATATGTTATCTAAATCACTTTTATTTTACTTTTTAACAAAATTTTATAATAACATTCATTATCTCAGTGCTGTAATATAAGATTTATTCTTGTTGTACTGGGTTGTCACAAATTTTTAATAAATAAATAAAAATAAAATAAAATAAAAGGATATTTACAGTTAGAAAACGATATTTACATTAGATTTTTGAATAATTTAGGTGTTCTAACTAAAATTCAGTTCAATTCACCAAACTTTATTGTTAAAACTAATGTTCAGTTGTACCAAACGACTGAAATTCGTATTAACCAAATTTAAGTCGTAGTTACCGAATTTCAGTTGGCAAATAGCTACATTTTTCTCTGTGTGTGAAAATATAAATTTTCATAATGTTCCCTAAATATGATACATTTTCTAATTTTTTGGATTTTTTTTTACAAGTTTTAGTCTTTTTGAAATGGTTTACGCATCACTTTAACTGCTATTTTAGAAAAATTTTCAACATCTTTCAGAAAAAAAAAATTGGTTGTTTGCCGGCATTAAAAAAAGTTAGCATTACATACACTCATAATAATTCATAAAAATACGAAATTATTGTCAAAACTACAGAAGATTTCGTAAAATGTACAAATTTTCGTATATTTTACAAAAAATTTGGTTATTTTGAAATTTTTTCTTAATTTTACTCATGGATTATTGTCAGTGTAGTTACCCGGTAAGCAGCTTTAAACAATACAAAAAACGTTTTAATAAACAAAATTAAAAAAATTTTAAATTTAAATACAACATTTTTGTCGATTTTACTACCTTTTCTTACATGTTTAGTGACACTTTAGGGTACATGTTCCCTAATGTGGACCTTTTGAGTTGTTTTAAAAATTGTTATATAACCTTTCAAATTGGTTCCCAAGGAGTGGGCCTATAACCTGATTTATTTAAATTTGGAATATTCCACTTAGATTTTTTTTTATAGCCTAAATACCAGGTGTTGGGCCACATTAGGGAACATTTCCTTAAGAAACACCAATTTTCGCCACTATTTTATACCCCGTAAACATTAAAAAAAAGTATTAAATTTTCGATTTTCAGTCTTTATCCCTAATCCTAATTTTGATCCAGATAAGCGTTCAGTCGTTACGAGGCCTGTCTTATAAATAAACGACTCTCCATTGCTAAAGAAAATATATTAAAGTTAAGGAATGTTTTTATTTAAATCTTCTCGAATGATTTGATTTTATAACTTTGCCATACAGTATCGCAAAGCCAGTCTTTATCGTCTATAATTATTTTACAACTTCTGCATTTTTATGGCAATCAATTCATAATATTCTCCTTCTGCAGCTTTGGTAAAGTGAATGTGACATGTAGGTAAATATTTTTTTATTTGTTCATTTTTCCATCTTTATAATACGTTTTATGGATATTTGTTGTTGTTTACATTAAGTATTGCAAAATAAATTGAATTTTTGAATTTCATAAAAATAAAAATAAAATAAAAATCTAACGTTAATGTGTCATTCAACAGGTTATAAAATTTAAATTGAATAATGTAGAATGTATTTTTTTCATTCGCTTATTCTTTCTATTACTTTTCTACATCTGCATGTAAAAATGTTAAGCAATTCAGCGGAAATGAAAGTAAGTATTGTAATTTTTATTTTTAATTTTTTGAAAATATTCTCACAAGAATAAGAGAAGAATATTAAATTATCTTAAATCGAGAAATAATTTCAAGGTTGTTATAGTGCAATGTTGGTTGTTAATAGCAGAAACTGGAAAAAACCGCCAAATTAAAGAAAAAAATCGTACAAATTTAAAAAATCGACAAATTTAAAAAATCAACTAAATTGGCGAAATAAAAGAAAAAACCCAAAATAAAAAATTACTAAATTGGAAAAAACGCCAAAAATTAGAAAGCAATTGTCAAAATTTAAAATATATTGCTAAAATCAAGGTTGGCCACCGTTTCAGTTATAAAGAAAAAGGATTTCTTTACCATGACGAAACCACACTCGATATGCCCGTTTTAAAACAAGGATACCGTAAAGGGAATATCAATCCTCGAACTTTAAAATTTTTAGTTGTGAAAGGCGTGGTAGAGAAAAATGAGTGTATTTTCTTGCAAATTTTAAATTTTTTCTGAATCAGACTGCGCAGTTTCTGGTATTGAACCTTCGTCAGTGATCCTGTTTTTTGAATTTTTTGAATAATGTAATATTTGTTATGTTTTTCTTTGTTCGATTGCGTCTATATGAAATTTTCTGTGCTATCACAATTTTTAGTCTGCTATTTTTCCGGTTTGAATTCGAAATATTTTCCCAACTCCTATATAACTATAAATTGTTTCAGTAGTTAATAAGGTTGTCAATTACTAGGGTTTTTATTCTGATCGATTAAATGATACACAGTTTTTGCTCTGTAATTTCCAAATTTATCGAATTGTTGCATCAAAAAATAACAATACTCAAATTTACCCAGTAAAAAATTCTAGTGCTTCCAAGTGGCAAAAAATCGTGGCATATGTAAGCAGGTTTGTAAGCAATTCTTTTTAGCTTACTCCCTCACAAATCTGCTTGCTTGTAAGCAGCGATTTTTACTGGACAATTATGTCTACACTATAAAACTCCAAAAGTCTTATGCACTTGGCATGCTTATCTTATAATCACCGCAAAAATTGCTAATTATGGCAAAAAAAAAAAAAAATGGAAAACATAAAAATTTTAGAGAAGAAATGCTTTTATGCACAAAAAAGCACTGAAAAGAAAGATGAAAAAAAAATAATGTTTTCAATTTATAACGAGCTTTCAACCTCCGTATATTTATAAAAATAAAGCAAATCAAACATATTAGCTAGGTTGAAACCAGTATTTTGATATGGCTAAAGATATCATCAGAACATAAACTTTTAGAAAAGCTAGATCCTCCATAATAGGCAGGGCTTTAACGCAAAACCAATTAATCATCAATTTTGCTCCATTCTTGTCTTTTTAGTAAAATACTTTTAAAGCTTAAAAGTTTTTGGAAATTACTGTTTTTAAGATCAAAAATGGAAAATAAACAAATTTGCAAAATAAGCATAGATATATGAGTAATATTTGCTAAGCAAAAAAAAAAAAAACTGAATTTTATTATATGCTCATGGTGAAACAAATTTAATTTTGCAGTAATTGAATGGAACATTTCTTCTCAAAATAAACGAAAATTTAATGAAAAAGTTCATACTTTTTGTGAAACTAGATTTTTAATGAAACTTCTTCATTGAGTGTATTAAACTTTTAATTAATAAAATGCTATTTTTCATACAATCTTATGAAAGCTGGCATTAACTTAACAAAACGTTTACATTGACGAATTCCAGTGCTATTTCATTGATTTTATGCAAAAATTCATTAACATCATGCAGATAGTTAACTCAGCGTAGCATAGCATGGTAATTACCGCACAAATTAAGAAAAAGAATTCACATTTTGAGTATGTTAGCACTCAAACTGTGAAGTGGCGTAGTTAAAAAGGATGAGTTTTGCTAATATTGGATGGTTTAAAATCATGCTATTTTAAAACGATAGCATGTTAGCACTTAAAGTATAAGTTCATTCAAATCATATTTAAATTTGACAAATCGTTAATTTGTGGGACATCTTAGTCTATATTTAGTAAAAATAGGAAAACAATCGAACTGCATGGTCCTAAAATATAAGCAAGTAAAGACGGTGACTTTTTTGATAAAACTTTTTTTTTATGAATTGGAATATTTTTTGGTTCATTTACAATTTTCTGAATTAATAAAAATTGTTCTTACTGTCTTTTACATTACATAGTGTCAGACGTGGCGTTACGTACCGTGATGTGACATAAATTTTCTATTAGGTAAATGTTCGCAATTATTCAAAAAAATTATAAAAAAAAATATTATAAATTGTATGTGCGGAATTTATTTTTGAGAATTATAGTGGATGTCATATAAATTAAATTAATTCAATTACACATGCAAACAAGTTTAATAACCCGATACTAGAGTATACTTCTCAAAATGTTTGATGTGCGCTGAATCCAAACAGATATGACTTTCAGGTGACATAAGAGTTTTGTAAATGAAGTTCAATTTACGATATTATAACGTCACGAAAATTGCGAAAACCCAAGTTTTTTTTTACAGATTTAGGTTAATATAGCACAAAAATCTGGTAGGGTGAAAATTTTCTGAGTTCAAATTCGTATTCGAGATATATCAAACCTTTAAAAAAGTATGCACGAGTATCAGGGTTTTGAAATTTTCAGATTTTGATGGCCGGTGTTTTTAGTATAATATATGAAGCTGTGTTTATGAAATAAATGTGTTTTCCTAACAGACGTAAAAAAATTAAAGTTGTATATTAAAAAAAAAAATACCAAAAATCATTGGTAATTATAGTTATGCAACGCAGTGTAGTGAAAATCTCTCTTTTTCGGTTATCATATTATTCTTGTTCCTACGATCGTAATATAGTATTTAGTATCATATTCCTCCTTTTAGCTACAGCCATATTATAGTTGCGCCAACTATAAGACGATCAGTCTGTTTTTTTATGAGCATCTTCGATATTCTAGTGATATTCTTGTTTTAGATTTTGTGAAAAGAAGTTGTGAGAAGCAGTCAGTACAAATTAAATAATATTAAACAAAAACAAAAATCATAAAATAGAAAAACAACGCAGTGGTGTTAATTGTAATGGTGATATTATTAGTGGAAAAATAAATAATTTGGCAGTCTCTACCATGAACCCTAGGTGAAAGTTAAATTAAACGAAGTTATTGTTTAGTATACATAAAAGTGTTTTAAATTAAGTAAAAAGCCATAAAAAGAGATTTATTATTTTGTCACGCAAAATAAATTCTAAAAAAAAAAAAATTTAAGAAATATGAAAAAAAAAATTAAAACTCTTAAGTCTGTAGTGCGATATAATTACAATATGTTTACAATAATCATAATATTATAATAAATGATGACGACATTTTTTACTTCATCATAATATGATAACTAGGACAATAATATTTTTATAGTGCAAATATTATGATTGCTACAAGCATATTATTATCATTATAAATGTATTGTGAAATTGTATTCTTAAAAATATTTTAATGTAAATTTATGCTGTAATATCATGTTTCCATTATTATATTGTTTCTGACAAAATAAGATTTGTGCTGGAAACGACAATATTTAGTTTTGCTTTTTGAGATACTTATATAAAAAATGTATGTAAACTTCGCATAGCGACAAAATAATGATTTATATAACTCCTCAATAGCACAAATCTTATTCGTCAGCGCAAAGACAATTTGATTACTTAAATTATTTTAGAATAAGTTTATTTAAATGTGTAAATAAATAAATAAATAAATAAATATACTTTTGTACTATTTAAAAAAAAAAACGTGCATAACTTTTTAATTCAGCTTCAACATAATGCTGGGACATTAATGTTGGAATCATATTACGATAATTTATAAACATTTTCATTACTATAATATGATAACATTGAGATCAAGTGGGAAAGACACTATTGTAATATAATTATCATATTATGATTAAGAAAAAGAGTATGGTTATCGCAATCATAAATCCAGAAATGTATGATGCTCTTCGAATATGGTTGCACCAACCATGTTTTTTCTTTGCTTTATCTTAACTTGCAGATAACTTCATTTGGCATTGAGCTTTACCAAAATATGTATGCAATTAAATATAATGGTATATATAATGAAATATTTTAATTATGACGTCACATATAGTTTATTAAACATATTCATATCGGGTTAAAGTTGTTTCAATACAGTTAAATTACCAAAGAAATATATTTTTTTAACTTTCTCTCCGTTATTCAATATACTAAATAAACAAAAAAGAAACGGACTTTCGGTAACATTTAAAATATTCAGTAAAAATTTTCTATTTAAAACAAAAAGTTGTTAGAAAGAGTGAGATCGAATAAATCCTAACACAGAATATCACTTATTACTTTTTTATATTTAAAAGTGAACTTTTTTTAATCAAGTTATCTTTTAAAAAGTCGCCAGATGATGTGTATAAATTATTAGCGAGATCGGATCATTACTTTGTTTACAAATGGACTTTGAACAAAAAGTGAAAACAAAAAAAGGAACATTTTTACAAAAAAAACCTTAAATTTCGTAGAAAAAAATATACTTAATTGTTCAGAATTTAGAAAAATTAAATTTTATTAAGATTCTTTTTAAGTTATTGATGAAGGCTACAAAGCAAGTTCCCAATACAGTCACTTTTTTTAGGAAATGGTCTGCTCCTATCAATTAGGGCACTAAAGATGGCAAAAAAGCTCCTTTACTCACTTTTTGTTCAGCTATCATTTGTAAACAAAGTGATGATTCGATTTCGCTAATAATTTATACACATCATCTGGCGACTTTTTAAAAGATAACTTGATTCAAAAAAAATTTCAATTTTAAACATAAAAAAAGTTATAAGTGATAATCTGTGTTAGGATTTATTAGATCTCACTCCTGATTATATTGAGTATTGAAATAAATGAAAATAATCTATTGTTTTTATGGATTTTGTCAATCAATTTTCCAACAGTTGAAAATAATCTAAAAAATACAATTGTTTTAAACGAAAAGTAAGTATTCCTGTTTTTAACAGATTTTCAGTTAATTTAATGTGTATATTCAGTTGTCTTTACGTAAAAAATATTGTGAGGGTAATATCAAGCAAAATATAAATATTTTTACCCGGGTACTGATTGTTTTCATTTAATCGATTTCTGTTTTCAATTTTGGCCAAGGAATGCGCTAGTACTAACAGCATCGTTTACACAATTTTTTTTTAATTAAAACTTGAGCACTCATAAAAGCTTTAGAAATTTAAGGGCCGCTATTAAAATTTCATTTGGTTAACTTTGTTAAGATGTAGAAAGAAATTAAAATTAATTTGTTTGGTATATTAAAAAAATTACATACACCTTAAACAACTTAAGTCAAGTATAGTTAAATCCTTAGTTTGGTTTTTATTTCGTTTATCTTGAAAAACTTTCTTATGCACATGAAAGTGAAGTTTTAATCTATAAAATATTTAACAACTAAATTATCACAATTGTTTTCATCTCTTTTTTTTAACCTGTTAACTACTAAAGCCAATAAGCTTTAAATCATGATAAATATGCCCCCGCTATTGACCCAAATTTTCCACTTGGCTTAAAATGAAAAACAACACCAACACAACGAAAACAAAAAAAAAAGACGACTACAAATTGGGTCGTAAAAAATAAAATCAAAACGTCTTAACAGAATTGCTTCGTTTAGTTGGTGTTAAAGATGTGCAGTTGTTAAAAATTAAGTTTAAACATTATGATTAACTTGTTATTTTTATTTAAAGGCCACAAATAAACACCGATCCCAACAAAGTTAAAACAATTTTTAAAACAATCTGGAGAATTTAATGCCAAAGTAAAATTACTCAATCAGCCATAAAACTCGTAAGAAAAAAAGATACAAAAAACCAACCGACTGAAACAACGAATTGTTATTCAAATTTAGTTGATATTGAAAATTATAGTGTTTTTAAATTAAACATTAAGTAGATGAAAATTACACAAATTACATTAGATGAGAATTATTTTGATTGTTTTTTTTTTTTAAACAAGAACAACTTTCACTTGAATTAAGGAGAGTGAGAAGTATTTTTTTTTTTTTTTTTTGGAAATTGCGTTTTAGGACAACAATAAAAGCTTTAAGCACTTTAAATGAAAATATGTATTAACATTTTGATTAAATCACATTAATCCAACTTGATTACTTTAGCTTAATTGGAAAACATTTAAAATTTAAGCCAAATATACTACAAAAGCGATGGCAGATATTCCACAACATTTATATAGCCCGTTTTAATATAAAAGAAATTTATTAATTACCCAGGTGAAAATGATAATATATGGTAATATATGAACATGAGTGATTCCATGTATGAGCATGTATTGTTTCATATATCAGCATGTATGAAGATGTATGCCATGTATGGAATCATATATGGGTTCATACCTGCAAACAAAAAGTTCATATATGGTAATGTATGCTATCATGTATTGAAATATATGCTAAATATTATTCCAGATATGATATTAATGGAGCAAAATTGATTATTTGTAGGTTTTTTGTGAAAGTTCTGCCTATTATATAGGCTCTAGCTTTTCTAAAACTTCGGGTTCTGATGAGATCTTTAGCCAGATCGAAATACTAGTATCAACCTAGCTAATATGTTTGATTTGCTTTATTTTTGTAAATATACGGAGGTTGAAAGCTCGTTATAAATTGAAAATAACATAAAAATAATCTCGATGTATATAAAAACAAAAAACTAATATAACTGTAAAAAATATTACTTGAGCCAGAGTACACACTAAAATTTTTTTATATAAATAGAACATTTTTGGTCTTCAAAGTTTAGTAACGTCATGATGCTTGTTAGGAAAAGACCTAACCACGTGGTTGATTACTAAGAAGCCAAGAATGGAGCAAAATTGATTATTAATAGGTTTTTTGTTAAAGTTCTGCCTATTATATAGGCTCTAGCTTTTCTAAAACTTCGGGTTCTGATGAGATCTTTAGCCAGATCGAAATACTAGTATCAACCTAGCTAATATGTTTGATTTGCTTTATTTTTGTAAATATACGGAGGTTGAAAGCTCGTTATAAATTGAAAATAACATAAAAATAATCTCGATGTATATAAAAACATAAAACTAATATAACTGTAAATGATATTAATTTCATTAGGTGACTTCATATATATATTAATTTATGTTTAGTTGACTTAATGTCATTATTGTTTATGTATCATTGACTCAAACATAAACAATTATTGTTGTTGTTGAAAGCTAAATTTTTAAGTCGCAGAATCGAAAACAGATTTTATTTTTAAAAAGTCTTTTTTAAAAACTAACACTGATTCAGGTCAATAAACGTGAAGCAGTGCACAGTGGGATGTAACACAAATTTTTTTGGAAATAAATCGCCCATTTCTTACTTAATGGTCCGATTGCTATAAAATTTATAACAGGCATAATTGACGTAATACCAAGTTTAAGTTTTGATTTTGAGCCGCATTTAAACATTTGTAACTCAATAACTTTTAAACAGATTTTAAATTTATAAACGGTTTTTAAAACAAATTATTCATATTTCGAAATATTTATAATTTCTATATATTATTTATATTTTCTCAATAAAATTTAAGATTTTTTTTTTAAACTTTTTCAACTTCTAGGATGTTTTTTTTTCGAATATTCTTTTAGAACAACAATATTCTTTAAGTCAGTGTTTTCGTGAGTTAAATGAGCTATCATTTGTTAAAATCGGTTGAAAATTAAAAAAGTTATGGTACTTGATCTCAATATCATTACTTTCCTGCGTACAGAAAATCAAAAAGAAGTAGTTAAATATGTACTTACTACAGTTGAAAAAATAATGAGTCTTAACATATATTTACAAAAAGCCAACGAACATATAGGCTAAAGAAGAACAATGGTACTCAACATCTGTTAAATTTTATTTATATGACAATTTATTTAAGAGAAACAGTTTTGCAGAGGTTTTTTAATGCATATTTCTTAGTATATACAATTAAAATTTGGTGTAATTATACAAAATTTATGCTGAGAATTCATTAAACAACACAAATTGACTTTAAAATTTAATTGAAATTGCTTAAAAGCATGAAATTAATTAATTAAAAGTACCACTGATAACACATTTTTTTCGAAACTCTCTTAAAACCAGTTCAGCTTTTTTAGAATAGAGCGTTGAAAACGGCTTGTTTGAACAAATGAAATACACAAGCCTTTTTGCTTAGTTTCACTGTTTCTGATTCTGTTTTGTGGTTAAAAAAATAGTTGTTTCGAACAATCGGAAATTGCTGAAGAACTATCGTACTGATCCATAATACCGACCGTATGGTTATTATTTTTAATTATTTTGTGTAACAGGGACGTGTAAAGTTTGCTGTTTATTTCTGCGCTTGAAATAAAATGAAAATTTTGCGAACAAAAAATTGTATTTTCTTCCTCGGTAAATGTTGTTCTTTGTTAAGGGTTTAAAATTTATTATATGTTCCAACTTCAAGTTCATTAAAAGTATACATTTTTAGATTTAACATTATTTTTTTTATTTAACTATATGTTTATATGTTTTATAAAGTAATTGCAAATTGTACCTAATTTTATTAAAATAAAAAGTACTGATCTCTAAAATAATTCCAATTTTTTTCAGATTTTTTTAATAAAAAGTTTATTTGATAAAATTGTATCAAATTATATATAATTTGATTATATTTGATAGACCCATTAGCTCGCATGAGATACCACATACTGAGAAATAAAGTGCCAACCGAATTAAAAAGTTTATATTAATGGTAACAACTTTTTAATTTAGTTAATACAACGATATTTACATTAGATTTCTGAATATTTTGGGTGTTGCAACTAAAATTCATTTAAACTAACCGAACATGTTTGATATAATTTTTGTTAAAATAAAAATTATGTTTTTTTCGAACTTTAATTGTGCAATGAAAATGAAAATTATTTTCAATTTATAACGAGCTTTCAACCTCCGTATATTTACAAAAATAAAGCAAATCAAACATATTAGCTAGGTTGATACTAGTATTTCGATCTGGCTAAAGATCTCATCAGAACCCGAAGTTTTAGAAAAGCTAGAGCCTCCATAATAAGCAGAACTTTAACAAAAAACCTATTAATAATCAATTTTGCTCCATTCTTGTCTTCTTAGTAATCAACCACGTGGTTAGGTCTTTTCCTAACAAGCATCATGACGTTACTAAACTTTGAAGACCAAAAATGTTCTATTTATATAAAAAATTTTTAGTGTGTACTCTGGCTCAAGTAATATTTTTTACAGTTATATTAGTTTTTTGTTTTTATATACATCGTATATTTACAAAAATAAAGCAAATCAAACATATTAGCTAGGTTGATATTAGTATTTCGATCTGGCTAAAGATCTCATCAGAACCCGAAGTTTTAGAAAAGCTAGAGCCTTCATTATAGGCAGAACTTTAACAAAAAACCTATTAATAATCAATTTGGCTCCATATTTGTCTTCTTAGTAATCAAGCACGTGGTTAGGTCTTTCCTAACAAGCATCATGACGTTACTAAACTTTGAAGATCAAAAATGTTCTATTTATATAAAAAATTTTTAGTGTGTACTCTGGCTCAAGTAATATTTTTTATAGTTATATTAGTTTTTTGTTTTTATATACATCGAGATTATTTTCATGTTATTTTCAATTTGTAACGAGCTTTCAACCTCCGTATATTTACAAAAATAAAGCAAATCAAACATATTAGTTAGGTTGATTATTCAAGTTCGAGACCATACTCTTTATTTCTTTATTAGGATATTGTAATAACAAATAATCTATAGAGTTTTTATTTTCAAATTTATTCTTTGACCCTTTCAGGAATGTGTTGATAGATCTATTTCGGGAATTTTCTAGGTTTGAAAGAGGTAACAATCCTATGCCAAACATCAAACTTTCATATAAACTCGTTTACTCACTACATGAGAACTAATATATATTATATGATTGTTATGAAAACCAATATAAAGTTGTGCCAACCGAATTTCCGTTGGCAAATTGCTAATGTGATGTTTAGTTATATGTGATACTATTTAAATCATATATGATTATATCGGAACTTCCTTCGTCGGGAATTTCAAAAGAATTTTCTGAAGTTTTATAATATTTTATTAAATTATATATAACTTGATCAAATTAGATATACTCAGTTTTCGGAACCCATGGGATCTCACGAGATAAGGTTATGTATACCATTTTTTGGATCAGCCATGATGTGATAATAAATTATATACGTATATGTCTATATATGATTATGTATAACTATAACGGAACTTTTTCATCGGCTTTTTTGTTTTTTTTTTTTTTTACAGAGAAGCAACACTCAGGAAATTCTTCCTATTTATTAATGTGTTACTTTCTTTGGAACGGGGATAGTGGCTTCAGACATGGCAACACTGTAATTGCGCGAGATGATAAGTCTTAGAACAGTTGTTGCTCGCCACCTGATGGGGACTTGGCGAACTTATTGAAGCTTTTTGGTGCATAGCCCCGATTAATTATTTTACTTCGGTGGGGTTAAGTGCTATGGGAACACCGAAGGTGGGAGCTGCGATACATATGAGGGATAGAAAACACATACATATTATTTTTCTAAACTGATGTTGCCGTCACCGGGAATCGAACCCGGGATCCTCTGTGTAACAGTCCAACGCGCTAACCGTAACATCACAGCGCCGCAATGCACTGAGACCGTTTATTTTTGATGGCTCCAAAAAAATACTAAACAAAGAGAATTTTTAAGTTTTCGATTGATGAATGTTTAAAACATTTTGATGAGGAGAACATTTCCGAAAAAGCATTTTAAAATTGAATTAGAGAAATCCGATAACAACTTTAGAATATATGCATAATTTTTAGAATTTTTTAAATTTTCTTAAAAAACTCAAACCGTGAAAAATATAACTTTTTTTAAATTGTAAAAACTGAATATGGAGATGTGTTATAGGGTTCCCTAGAGAACAAATGTCTTTAATACCAAGAAAATTGGAAGATATGAGGTCAAAAAATGGATTTTTTTTTATCATCTTACAAAAAATTAATGATGTATATCCTTAAAGTTTGGCTTAATAATGTCAAGCGGAGTGTCTATGAAGTGTTTTTTAATGAGTTAGGAATATTAAAATAACATAAACATTTGGAAGATGAATAGCAACTGGATGATTAGACGAAGATGAAATAGCTCCTTGAAATCTTTTACTTATATTGTTTTGAAGTTAATATGATAATTTTTTATACACATTTTTTACCTACCTCTTTACCCCATTAAGGTAAGATTGGACTAAAGAAATGCTCTTAAGTTTATTTTTCGTCCTCTATCACATACTAAACTTTTAACAAAATCTGAAATCTCGCTTGGAAAAGTTACCTTGAAGGTCATCAAACTGACTTCGACAAAAACATATTAAAAGCTAAAATTAATAATTAACCAAAGCATAATATATTTGAATTAGTTGCGCCGAAAATAATAATCTTCAAAGCCATAAAATTGCCAAAAACATCCTGCATTATTATAATTAATTAATTTTTGCACATGTATAACACTACTTCCTTATTATACTCATTAAATTGATTAGCAACAATTTTCAATTTTTAAAAAGTAAAATCCCTGTCAGTCATCATTATCCCCTTACTAACTATAGACGAAAACAAAACACCAATTCGACATCATTACTAGAAGCAACAAATTCTAAATTAGTTGAGCTTTACTGTAAAAATCAGAAAAAATATTTTTTTATTTATTTTTTTGTAAATTTCCAAGTGCAACGAATGTTGCTAATATGAGAGTAGAGACACTACAAACTGTTGGATGTTAAAATAAATAAAAATATGCTGATTGACAATCACTCATTATTAATTCAATGGAAAAAAGTTTGGTATTAAAGCAAACTATATGCTCGTGATAAGTTCTGGATGTTTTTGTTCTACACAAAAAAATAAAATAAAATCATTTCTCTAAATTTGCAAGCAACACCAACTACACAGAGAACATTTTCCTGGATGAGTTTTAATTAAAATTTTCACTAAACTAAAGAAGTTTTCTGATCAAAGTAAATGAAAAATTTCTTAAACTTTATGAAAAATCTAAATAATTTTTATGAAACTATTTTCAATGAACCTTTTTTATTAGTCATATGAAATTTTTTATAAATAAAATGAAATTTTTAAAAAAATGTTATGAAAAACTGCTTTAATTTAATGCAAAGTTTCAATGGACAATTTCCAGTGACACTTCATAGATCTAATGCAAAAATTCATTGATATCAATTCTCTTAGTGTAACTAAAACAACAAGTTCGTTGGCCAAAAACCAAATATATTCAAACATGTTTATTAACAACACTTCTGAAGTAGTGAATAACTAAGTAGTACCTAGCAACATGTTGTTGGTTGTTTGTTATATTTGCACCCTGCTTGTTGCTGCTGCTACTAATTTGCATGCATTCAAGTGTAAAGTCATCATCATCGTCATCATCAACAACGACATCAACGTAAGTTTTTCGTCTTCGGCGGACAACCACCGGCATTACTAACAAAAAGCATAATTTTTACTGCAGTTATGATGTTGTTTGCCAGCAATACCACTTTTGTCTTAACATCATAGACATACTTTTAAAAACCTTCAAAAGTACTAAAGTCAGCAAAATCAATGTTCGAAGAACAAAAAACACGAAACACAAAAAAAATAAAAAATTAACAAGATTGTGTCATGACTTGTAAGGTGACTGATTATTATTTGTATAAATTTATTTTTAAAGTAAAAACTAAACAAATTAATAATGAAAACATGAATACTTATGTTAACTTACAATGAATTTGTAATGCTCTACACTGAGAGAATTATCTTCACTTTAGTTATGAATTTCTTCATTGCTATTATGAAAATTGTCCCTGAAACTCGTCTATTGTAACTTTTCGTAGAATCTATGAAACAGGTTTCATTAGAGTCAATGTTTATAAAATGTTTGAACAATTAAAGAAAATATTCATAAAACTACACCTAAAAAAATAAATTAATTGAAAAGTTAGTAAAACGTCTTTTAAATCAAGCATATTATTTTTCAGCTGATTTTTTTTTGCTGAAATTGTGTTTTCAGCTAATATTTTAGTTATACTTATTCAGCACTTAACTGTTTTGAACTAATGTTTTACTAATATTTTACTAATGTTTTACTAATTTATTTCGCTAAAAAAAAGTTGCTGATAAGCACATTAAAAGCGTGGTCGACAACCAGATTGAAAGACACACGCAGAATGAAGTAGATGTTGCGGCATGTCATTTAAACATGTAGTAGAGACGAGGAAAAATGATACTGAAAAGTACAGCTCTTCTAAGACATTTAAGACTTTTGTATCTGTTTTTCCATACATAACAAAACAAAAGGACACCAGCAATGTGTATTGTATACATATAAATTTCGGATTAAAGAAACTTAAATTTTGTGTTCTCACCGGCTTGTCAAAGAAATTGTCTAATAATTAAATTAAATACAAAATAAAATATTTAAATTTAATAAAGAATAATTGCGTAGTAGTAAACCAAATGATCATAGTGACTATTAATACAGTGTGGTCAAATTGCAAACAAATATACGTACAGGTACACAGACTACACCGAAAGACAAGAACACACATACTACGTAATTTTGTATGTTTCCTTTCTCTTATTGCAAAAAAAACTTTTTTTGTTTATATATATTTTTTTATATTTCGGTTTGTTTCTTTTCTAGAAGGATGCCATCATTTAGACAACCATTGATGTAAGTAGTTGAAATATAATTTGTTAGTGCTGTATATAATTATTTCTATATATTTGCAGGTATTAAATTAATTCGTGTCGTCAATGTGGTATTATTAACATTTTTATATTTTGTATCGTATTGTGAATTATTTTTAAGAGAATAACAAAAAAAAAAAAAATTTAAGAATTTAAGGCTACGTGAAATAATAATAAAGCACTTTATAAAATATGTAGAACACAAGTTTGTTATAATTTTTATTAAAAATAAAAATTATGTTTTTTCGACCTTTAATTGTGCAATGAAAATGAAAATTATTCAAGTTCGAGGCCATATACTCTATATTTCTTCATTAGGATATTGTCCTAACAAATAATCTATAGAGTTTTTGTTTTCAAATTTATTATTTGACCCTTTCAGGAATGTGTTGATAGATCTATTTCGGGAATTTTCTAGGTTCCCATCATCAGAACACGTTTTGAAAGCGGTAACAATCCCATGTCAAACATCAAGCATTCATATGAACTAGTTTACTCACTACATGAGAACTAATATACATATGATTTTGAAGTTAAAGATTATAACCATTGATCAAAAAATAAATTGAAAACTTGTTTGTGTGTATGTCTACCTTTGGTAAATATTCAATACACGTTTTTGTTTTTTTCCTCCTTTTTATGTTTTGTTAAGTTTGTAAACAAAACAGGGGAAGTAAACTAGGCGGTACTTTGCCTTTTTTCACAAGTTTGTTATAATTTTTATTAAAAATAAAAATTATGTTTTTTCGACCTTTAATTGTGCAATGAAAATGAAAATTATTCAAGTTCGAGGCCATATACTCTATATTTCTTCATTAGGATATTGTCCTAACAAATAATCTATAGAGTTTTTGTTTTCAAATTTATTATTTGACCCTTTCAGGAATGTGTTGATAGATCTATTTCGGGAATTTTCTAGGTTCCCATCATCAGAACACGTTTTGAAAGCGGTAACAATCCCATGTCAAACATCAAGCATTCATATGAACTAGTTTACTCACTACATGAGAACTAATATACATATGATTTTGAAGTTAAAGATTATAACCATTGATCAAAAAATAAATTGAAAACTTGTTTGTGTGTATGTCTACCTTTGGTAAATATTCAATACACGTTTTTGTTTTTTTCCTCCTTTTGTTTACAAACTTAACAAAACATAAAAAGGAGGAAAAAAACAAAAACGTGTATTGAATATTTACCAAAGGTAGACATACACACAAACAAGTTTTCAATTTATTTTTTGATCAATGGTTATAATCTTTAACTTCAAAATCATATGTATATTAGTTCTCATGTAGTGAGTAAACTAGTTCATATGAATGCTTGATGTTTGACATGGGATTGTTACCGCTTTCAAAACGTGTTCTGATGATGGGAACCTAGAAAATTCCCGAAATAGATCTATCAACACATTCCTGAAAGGGTCAAATAATAAATTTGAAAACAAAAACTCTATAGATTATTTGTTAGGACAATATCCTAATGAAGAAATATAGAGTATATGGCCTCGAACTTGAATAATTTTCATTTTCATTGCACAATTAAAGGTCGAAAAAACATAATTTTTATTTTTAATAAAAATTATAACAAACTTGTGAAAAAAGGCAAAGTACCGCCTAGTTTACTTCCCCTGTTTTGTTTACAAACTTAACAAAACATAAAAAGGAGGAAAAAAACAAAAACGTGTATTGAATATTTACCAAAGGTAGACATACACACAAACAAGTTTTCAATTTATTTTTGATCAATGGTTATAATCTTTAACTTCAAAATCATATGTATATTAGTTCTCATGTAGTGAGTAAACTAGTTCATATGAATGCTTGATGTTTGACATGGGATTGTTACCGCTTTCAAAACGTGTTCTGATGATGGGAACCTAGAAAATTCCCGAAATAGATCTATCAACACATTCCTGAAAGGGTCAAATAATAAATTTGAAAACAAAAACTCTATAGATTATTTGTTAGGACAATATCCTAATGAAGAAATATAGAGTATATGGCCTCGAACTTGAATAATTTTCATTTTCATTGCACAATTAAAGGTCGAAAAAACATAATTTTTATTTTTAATAAAAATTATAACAAACTTGTGAAAAAAGGCAAAGTACCGCCTAGTTTACTTCCCCTGTTTTGTTTACAAACTTAACAAAACATAAAAAGGAGGAAAAAAACAAAAACGTGTATTGAATATTTACCAAAGGTAGACATACACACAAACAAGTTTTCAATTTATTTTTTGATCAATGGTTATAATCTTTAACTTCAAAATCATATGTATATTAGTTCTCATGTAGTGAGTAAACTAGTTCATATGAATGCTTGATGTTTGACATGGGATTGTTACCGCTTTCAAAACGTGTTCTGATGATGGGAACCTAGAAAATTCCCGAAATAGATCTATCAACACATTCCTGAAAGGGTCAAATAATAAATTTGAAAACAAAAACTCTATAGATTATTTGTTAGGACAATATCCTAATGAAGAAATATAGAGTATATGGCCTCGAACTTGAATAATTTTCATTTTCATTGCACAATTAAAGGTCGAAAAAACATAATTTTTATTTTTAATAAAAATTATAACAAACTTGTGAAAAAAGGCAAAGTACCCGCCTAGTTTACTTCCCCTGTTTTGTTTACAAACTTAACAAAACATAAAAAGGAGGAAAAAAAACAAAAACGTGTATTGAATATTTACCAAAGGTAGACATACACACAAACAAGTTTTCAATTTATTTTTTGATCAATGGTTATAATCTTTAACTTCAAAATCATATGTATATTAGTTCTCATGTAGTGAGTAAACTAGTTCATATGAATGCTTGATGTTGACATGGGATTGTTACCGCTTTCAAAACGTGTTCTGATGATGGGAACCTAGAAAATTCCCGAAATAGATCTATCAACACATTCCTGAAAGGGTCAAATAATAAATTTGAAAACAAAAACTCTATAGATTATTTGTTAGGACAATATCCTAATGAAGAAATATAGAGTATATGGCCTCGAACTTGAATAATTTTCATTTTCATTGCACAATTAAAGGTCGAAAAAACATAATTTTTATTTTTAATAAAAATTATAACAAACTTGTGAAAAAAGGCAAAGTACCGCCTAGTTTACTTCCCCTGTTTTGTTTACAAACTTAACAAAACATAAAAAGGAGGAAAAAAACAAAAACGTGTATTGAATATTTACCAAATGTAGAACACTTGAGAATTAAATCTTAAAACTAAAGTTTGAAATGTATGAAAATTAATGAAATTTTATGAAAAAAAACAAAAATTAAGTCTTGGAAATATTTCCATAGCTCTAAAGAAAAGTTTAATTGAATTTATGAAGAGATATTTTGTGAAATCGAATGAACTTTTTTTTATGAAACTATGAAATTTTATGAAAAAAAAATGTATGAAAAATTTTCTAGTATTCCTTTGATATAGTAAAATTCTTAATTGCATATAATCATGGAGGATAATTCTCTCAGTGTACACTCATAGATATGAACCTGTACAGATAGTTGAAAAAGCTACTAAAAATGTATTTAAAACGACGTTGGGGAAATATCTGCTAAAAACATCGGATTTTTTGCTAAGCATAAATAAGATAAGAACAGAAAAATAAAACCGTTTAATTTACAAAATTTTAGTGGCGTTCGAGTTGAATATTATTTAACTGAAAATAGTGAATAACTCTGCTAAAATCAGCAAAGACTTTTTTATAAGTTATAATTATTTATTTCCAATATTTCGTCTCCACATTGGAAGACTTCTTCAAGGAACAATTACTATAATTTGATTGATACATTTTGTTTTCACAATTAAAAACTTATATATAGGTTATATATATATATGTTATATATAAGCTTTTAATTCTGAACACAAAATTCTATCAATCAAATTATAATAATTGTTTCCTGAAGAAGTCAACCAATGTAGAGACGGAATATTGGAAATAAATAATTATAATTTCTAAATAAATAATATTCAGCTCGTTTAAAAGAAAAATAACTAAACAAAAGATGATCAACAAAAATTTAACATTATTACTTTATATTTGAAATAATGATAAAATAAGTACGCATTATTTTTTGTATTAAAATAATGTGAACATTAACAAGTTATTAGTAAGTTCTTATTATTTGTGTTAAAGTAGATAGTGAAGAAGAGATGAGAGAAGAGAAGGAGAGTAAGAACGTGTCGCTACTGTCAAAATAAAATGCTGACCGATTCTTGCTAAATATGTAGGACAATAAATGCCGTAAATTTGACATTGATACGATATAACTTCTAACTGGATAAGTGGCTTTTGAAAGCATCATATGTATATTTCAATTGTTACATTGTATATTTTATTCTGAAAATGTTTGTATATTTTGTAGGGTATATGAAAAAAGCCTTTGTTAATATTTTTTTTTTCAATTTCTTTTTAACACCTGAAATGTTCTTTGTGTAGCTTAAGGTTATTTATGTATGCAGTTATATAATATTAACATTATGGTTGGTTGAGTAAGCTTGGTAGGTCTTAAGTAGGGGAATGAGGTGTACCTTCACACAATTGATTTCTAAAGATTTGATCTCTGCAGAAAAGACAAGTTAAAGCCCAGTTTAAAGTGAGATATATTTGTCTATAAGCGTACTTAAATCGTCAGCATTAAAATTTTCAAGAAATTTTAAATTTGTCAAATAATCGTAAATTTTCAAATTTTTTAAATTTTCTTTCAATGTACACTTTTGGGTGTACCTTGAAACAGTTATTGTGAAAATATGTTGTTTTAAAACCACACTATTCAGTTGTTTTTCAATAAAACTATACTGTAGTTAAGAATAATTAAACAAAAGGTCAGTAATAAACAAATAAGAGTGCTATAATATGTCGGTTCGAGTCTCTTTCACCATTCATAATTTTTGTATTTTTTAAGATTTACGTTTAAAATGGCTATGCAACAAGCAAAGCCTCATTAAAAGAACTCCCCTATCAAGAAATCAATGAACTAACAATTTCCTAGACTAAATTTAATATATAGGGACTAAACGCATATTTTTCGATATATTTTATTGATCCGGTTCATTTAAAAGGGAATAAATAGGAATTGATGTCCTATTATGTTCACTAGAATTATTTTCTCAATATACGTCTCTTTTAAATGCCAAAATGTAAAAAACTTGATTACTTTTTTAATTAAAAAATCCTATAAAAACCTTTTTCGTTGCCTTGTTAGACTAATACAAGGAATTTTCTCATGTTTACCGCTAAAGTATTTAGTAAAAATTAACAATTATTATTACAGTGAAAAAGCATTGACAAAAACATTTAACTAAAAAAACATTTGTTTCAGGGGACACTTGAAAATCGTTGCAAGTCATACTTATGATAGCATATTAAAGAAATTGGAACTCTTGCATACGTGTATCAACTGTGAATCTTAGGCGTTATTAAAGTTTAATTTATTAATAGTTTTTAGTTCTGAATGAAAATATTACACTTACACAATCTTAATTGAAGTTTTACTTTTGGCCTTTCAAGGTACACCACCCCATTTTTATTTGCATCTATATAATTTATGGACCTAGATCTATGATCTAAATAATACATGATCTAAATAAAACACTATCTAGAAGAAATTTTTTTCAAAATTTGCAAAAAATATATGCAAAAAAGGAAATCACCCGTTTCAAAGGAAAAAAAAAGCAAAAAAGGAAATCGAACGTACACCACTTTCCCCTACAATTTGTGATGACTTATGGCCAGTATTATATCAAAAACGTATTACCCATAAAAAACAACATGAAAAACCAAAAAACTGTATAAATTAATAAAAGTAAGCAAAATTAGGGGTTCTTAAAAAAAAAAAAATTGCCTAGAAACAAATATATTTATAAACATCTCACTTATTTTCTATGAACTAGGGTCCATGGAAAATTCGCACACGCAGTCGTCATTACAACAAAATAAGGTTCTGATGTAGAAGGGTGTTACACTTTAAAATAAGCGACTGCAAGATAATATAAGTTCGTATGTAACAGTATTAGTGTTATGAGGGGTTTTTAAGTACACTCAGGGAACTTCTGCTTTAAAAATATGTAGTTGTTTGGGTTGTAATACAGTTTATTTATTTTTAATGTAAATGCCAGTCATTTGTAGAACAAACTAAATTTTTGACTAACCTTGCAGTTCATTTAAAAAAACAACTCTCATCAAATAACTGTTTTATGATTTTACAATCATTTTTTACAGTCATTTTATGTTATTTAGGAAAATAAAAGTTTTTTATTTTTTACTACCATGTGGTGCATTTTTACTACAAATGTTAGTCATTTTTTGAACATTAAAAAACAAATGACAATGTTAGTTGAATTTACTGTAATGTAAGTCGTTCTTTCTTTAAATGAAATTTCATTTGTTTTCAACTACATTTGCAGTTGTCTTTACCTACATAGTATTCTAAGTGTACCGTCGTGAAAAATGTTATGGATCTGATGACTTGATAATTGTAGCGATTACTAGTAGTACATTATTTCGTATGTGATATATGGCGAAGGTGGATAAAAATTATGTAAGATTTTTTACAAATTACTTTAAAAACATATTGTAAGTTTGATGTGCCCAGATATGGAATGAACAATGATTTATCTATTAGTTTTTTGGTATAAATTCAAAGTAAGACGAACACTAACAAAACAGTAATCAGTTTTATTTTAGCAAATCCATAAATGTAAGATTAGTTTATATTAGTAACAAATATTTATTGCACAAGATTGCCGACAAAAAATGATTCTAACAATCATATGACCGTATAATGATTACTGGAAACGATTTCATCATAATCTAGAATCATAATATAGTTATTGTATTCATATTATGATTATTACGCGTTTCAATCATGACATATTGCTCTTAAACTATCATAACATGATGCTCATTTTCTGCGAGTGGTCATAAATTGACGTTACCCGCCTGCTATTTTTTTTAGTATTTGCCAAAACGAAATTTTTCTTAAATTTTAAAATCACATGACACAGTGGTGTCAATTTATGACCTATAATATCCAAAAAGTATTATGTAAAAGTCATAAGCAAAATTGTGAATAGTACTTTAAGTATAATTTGCAAAGTTTATATGAAAATTACTTAAATCATATACAGACTACTAATAATTGAAACAAAAGACTTAAGAAACAAACTTATTTTAATATATTTTTAATTAAATATTTAAAAATTAAAAATTCCAGGAAACGTACATTTTTTTTGTAATTTTTTAAGCAGAATATTTACTTTCGAAGACTGGCATACCATCCCCTCAATCCGTTATCACGAAAATAAAACAAAAACCAACTAACCTATAAAAAACTCCCAAATCAACGACTTCCACCTTATAAAGTCATATTTTTATGTCTGTTAGTGGCTCATTCATACCTGTCAGTAAGTCATTTCCTAACTTAACTAGTCAGTCAGTTCGATTCATTCATTCATTACTGCTCAATCAGTGTTGTATTACTTTAACACTTTAGGCTACAAATTAGTCTATAACACACAAAAAAAGAATCAAAAACCAAACAATTTGTGTTAGACACGTTAAGATACAGCAACAAAATATTGGCAAGAACAACTATGTAGCTATTTGTTAGCATGATGTAAAAAATGAAATTTGGTAATCATAACTGTAGATTGGCAAAAAATAAATGGAAAAACAAAGAGGTAAATCCTGTTGTCTTTTAATTTTAGCTTAAATAACAAATTCAAATCATTTCTTTAGATTAAACCTCAATACGTTACAGTTAAAACAAGAATAAAATAAGAAAAAAACTTAAGGCTTTAGAACAAATGCTAGTTGTTTGAGCTAACAAATGTCGCTATGCCAAATGAAGAAACAAACATTTGATGAATTTCAAATGTGAATATACTGAATCTATTAACTTCTTAACATTAAACTTAAAAAAAATTTTGTAACTTTTAATTATTAAGCGGTTTAAATAAAGACACACTTTTGTAATTATTAAAGGTTTTGGGGTATATAATTTAAACACATTAAAATTGTTAGAAATCAATTCGTTGTAATGTTTTTATTCGAAAGTTTTACAAAATACAAATAAAACCAAGTTAATAGTTTTGAATAAAAATACATGGAAACGACCAGTACACTGTCATTAAGTTCGACTAAAATTTTTTCAATTTAGCAGAATATTAAAGTTTGAATAAAATTACCTCAATAAACTTGAAGCAGCTGGCTAAATTATGTATGAAGAAAAAACGTTTAATTAAACAAATTGGAAAAATTCACAATTACTTCAATCATGAAAATAAACGATTCAATTATTTTTATTGCTGAAGTTTCACCAACAACGAAAAGTCCTGATTTAATTAAAAATGTATAGCTTTTTTATTGAATTGTTTTTCAATAAAATTTAAACACATATTTTTCGTAAACTAAAATTTTCTCTGTGTGTAGAATTTATCTTCAACAATCATACGTTTAGGTTGATGTGTTAATCATAAAAAAATCATAGATGATAACCGATTCGATGCGGGTATCGGTAAGGGTAAAGCTATGTACAGACGGTGGTCAGATCTTACAATATTGTCAGAAAAATGTTCAGGAAATGTCTAACAACAGTGTGAACTTACAACTTTTGTCTTGCAACATTGTCAGAAAAAGCATTGTCTGTACATTGTAAGATAATAATATTGTCAGACATGTGACATTCGTGTGAACACCCTACGTTGACATTGTCAGATAATTGCAAGACATTGTAACCAATTTTTTATTGGCAGATGTGTTTAAATTAATACATCTGACAATGGCAGTATTGTCACAGAAATGTTTCTCTCGGGATCTCTCTCGGACCTAGCCTATTTATGTTATAAGGGTCTATTAATACATATGTTGAGCAAAAATTTTGTCCGTATTGGTCTATCTTGCTCAGTTTTGGAGATACTGGACATTTTAAAATATCGCAATTTTGTAAAATGGCTTGTATCTCGAAAACTAAGCATGATATCGCAAAATGGACAACATTTATGCAAACCTTAACAAAACGCTCTACACCAACAACACAAATGTGTACAGTGTTCTGATTCCAATCATTCCCCGTTTCATTCCATATCGTTCATTTTTGCCATAAAAGAATCTGACAACCGTGTGAACTGACAATTTTTGTTGGCAGATAAATTTATTGTTTGCAATTGTCCGGCAATGAAATTGAAAGGTTTTCTTACAATCGTCGGAACTGACAATTTTCCTTTTGCTAAACATGTTTCATTGTCAGTACATTGCCAGCACATTGCCAGATCTTACAATATTGTAAGATCTGACAACCGTCTGTACATAGCTTAACGCTATTTTCGTTTATTTCGGTAACATTATTTTATTGATAACGGTTTTAGGTATTCAGGTAATGTTAATACATACTGATATTTTTAGCAGTCTTGAGTTCCAATTAGTGGCTACGTTGTGATCAATCTTTTGGAAAATATGTTTATTTACTGCGATTTTTTTTTTTTCAGATCTTGTTAGATTATTTCGGTAACGATATTATAAGGATGTCGCTATTTCAATTATTTCGGTAACGATATTTTAGCGATATCGGTATTTTAGTTACTTCTGTAAGGGTATTTTAAAAATATTAATATTTTAGTTATATCAATAACGGTACTTTAAGAATAGCGGTATTTCAATTATTTCGGCAACGGTATTTAGTCTGTTGAAAGGGGTTTGAGTCTGTAGCAATATTTCAGCGGCATTGATTGCCATCCTGGAAAAAAAATATAGATTTTTTCACCAGTTTCGATTTTTCGGCATATGAGAGAATTCTATCCATGAATGTTTGCATAGAACAAATGAAGATGCACTGGAACACGTCTACTTAAACATTTCATTAAACCAATGCTAATTTTTATTAAATTTTATGAAAAATATAATTTTATAATTCTCTCTGTGTAGAAGCCCGACAAATTTTGAATGCAGATTATACAGCGTACTGAATAAACCCAACTATTCCTGAGATATACAAAATAAAATATTTATAAGTAAAAAAAAATTCATTAACAATTCACACCCTTTTTATATCACTCGAATAAATTACATTTTGATCAATCGAACGGAATTAATTTTCTGGAATTTATTGATGGGGAATTCATTATTAGAGTGCAGCGATGAAAAAAATCGGAACTAGCGGGATCGGTTGAAATAGATATTAAAAGATTACGTGTGATTTTTGCACAGAACATGCTTCATCTTCAGAGTCCTCAGCTGCCCAATCTTATGTTTTGGCGTTACTATGTGCTGTCAAAAATTACCCCATTTTACGATTTTTTGGTTTATTTTGGTCTATTAAAAGTAACCATACACCAATTTGGTGTCAAATGAAAGGTTTTTTGAATACACATTCACGGGTCTGCTCAATATTTATAAAGACTTTCAAGTGTTTTTGGTATCAAAAAAAAAAATATTTTCGAGTAGCATTAAGGAATTTAAGGGCTTATTGTAAAATCCTGATAAGTCACATTTGATTTTTAGATTGTTTCCGTCCTTGAAACGTCGAAAAAATGCACAAATATGATTGTTGCAGGACTTGAAATAAGTGTTTAAGCAAGACTTAATTCTATCATACAAAAAAAAAACACCGAAAATCCATAAAACTATACATATCAAGTTGACAAGTTATCAGGGAGTGTCTGAGCTTTTTCCGATATTTGCAATCGTTCGGTTTTTATGCGATTTTTTTCCCGAAAAGCATTTTTATCCTATATTTCAAATAAATAAAAAATATGGCGTCGCTGGGTCCACTATATAGGCAATACGGGCATCAAAATTTTAGTTTTCTTGAGTTCTTTAATAATGTGTACAAAAAAGTTTAGTTTTCGTAAACTAAACACAAGTTTTCAAACAAATACAAATGAATTTTTTTCCCATGTGTTAACCCTTAAACGTCAGATTGGGCTGCTAAAAAATTACATTTTATGCATACAATTATTTGTTTCAATGACGAATATCCCAATGTACATATTAAAACAAATATATGCATATAATGTCTTATTGCATTATCAAATTTTTATATATTTTTTCTAAATGTTCACACTGTACAAGGGAGTGCCACACCAGGGAACCAAGCCGACCCTAAACAATCGGCGGCGGAGCGGACTTTTTCGTTCGGCGGCGGCGTTTAGAAGTTTATAACGGCGGCGGCTGAACTGTCGGCTTAAATAGGTTTTCTTAATAAAGGAAATTTATTATTTGAACTTAAAAATAGGAACAGTTTTCTATTTAAAAAAACATCAATTAAAACTCCGAAATTTTAAATTATAAAAACTATTTAAAAGTAAGAAAAATTAAATAATTTCAAAATTTTAAAAATATTTTGTAGTTTTTGAATTTTAAAAAATTAAATTTTTAAAAATATGAAGAAGCTAATTTGCTCTTTACAATTTTTTTTTGCAAAAGAAAATTTACCATTTCAAAAAAATTAATGATTTTTCTTCACAATATTTATAAAACGCCTTATATCAGCTAATAAGGAAACTACACAGTGGTGAATCCTCAGATTTGAATAAAACTTGGAGAGAATCAAAAAATATTGAACACATTTCTTTTAGGTGCGCAATCTCAAGTTTAGAGGTTAAAAAGTGGGGTCAGAAACGACCAATTTTAAGATTTTTTAAGATATTTCTTTTATAAGTTGGTGTCAAATGAAAGGTATTTGGAAGGTGCATCCACTGGTGTATAAAACATGTCTGTACATATCCTAATATTTTTGTTATTCAAAAAACAAATTTCCTCATCATTAGGCTTTAATACGACGTCGCCCGAAGAGCTTCTTTAGCCCATATTTTTAATATTTGCAATAAGTGGCAACTCTGGAACCGGAACATAGGCAATATGGGTATAAAAATTTTTGTTTTCTAGAGTACTTCAATACTTCTTTCAAAAAATATCAATTTCTAAAATTCGAAAAATATATACTCTGAATCAGAACTTGATTCATTGGTATTATTTGTTTTAAAAAAAATCTTTTAAAGATCCTGCATATTTTAATTTAATTATATTTCACCACAAACTATTTCACTTTTGCTGCTGTAACTGGATTGCAATGTTTGTTTCTTTTTTCATTGAAAAAATCTAACGGCACTTGTTATGGTTATTTTTAGAAATTTTGCATGATTGCAAAAAATATTACTATATTATTTCTATGGTTCCAAAAAAAAACTTAAAAATACATGCGTGTATTAAAAATCATTGCCACATAGTACAACTTTTTCCCGGCGCAGCCGATTAAATCGGCGGCGTCTCATAAGCCGACTCATATTTTAAGCCGATACGAGTCGGCGGAGACGCGTAACTTGAGAATTTAACCGGCGGCGGCGCGCCAACGACTTGCGCCGGTTCGGCTTGGGACTCTGTGCCACACTTTCAACCCAAGCGACTAGGACATCATCAGCCTTATTCTAATCTACCACTCACAATAAACTCATAATTTGATCAAACAAAAACAGAAAAACGTGATGTTAAGTTGTCTCACATTTATTAACAATTAATGCTTTCTATTTATAATATTTTAATTATGATCTCAAACTTGACAATTTACAATAAAATGCAATTTCAAAATATCAACAATACATAGAAAATTTTAAGCAAATGAAAACAATTTTTTACACTAAAATCTAATTGCAACATGTTGATAAAAAATTGTTTCTTAAAATACTCACTTTTATTTTGCTTATATTTTGATATTTTCTATTGTTTAGTATATTTTAATTTTAGGTTACTTACTTTATCGTTAATATTTGAAATAAATAAAAATTTCCACCCAAAATGATATTTTGCAATACAAAAATGTAAAAAAGATTAAAAAATTAATTAAAACTACTCTAAGTTTCCCCCAAAACCATTTCCTGGTTCCGAGCCTTATATTATGTAGGTAAAGATGACAGAAAATGTAGTCAAAAACAAATGAAATTTCACTTCCAGAATGGACGACTAACATTTCATTAAATTCAACTAACATTTGTCATTTGTTTTTACTGTTCAAAAAATGTCTAACAATTGTAGTAAAAATGGAACACATATGTTAGTAAAAACTAAACAAACATTTATTTTTTTATTTTGATGATGAATGTAAGATCATAAAACAGTCATTTGATGAGGTTTGTTTTTTTAAATGAACTACAAGGTTAGGAAAAAATTTAATTTGTTCTACAAATGACTGACGTTTACATTAAAAATAAAGAAACTTTATTACAACCCAAACAACTACATAGTTTTAAAGCAGAAGTTCCCCCAGTGTAACATTTTAATTGTGATCTCAAACCTGACAATTCAAAATGAAATGTAATTTTAAAAGATCAACAATACATACAAAATTTTGGTTAAATAATATACAAACTTCCTATATTTCTAGAAAATTTCTTAAAAAAAAAGAACGACAATAAAACAGATAACAGTGATATTTTAAAAATTTCTATGTTCAAATATTTTATAATATTGTACCGAACGTAAAATTTAAGCTTCTCAAATTACACACTAAAAACCTGGTACATGTAAATTTAATTTAAGATCGTAGAATCCAATTCCGTTTTCAAAGGTTAGGTCAAAATAAAAAAATATTTCATTTTAAGTTTTCATTATCTCAAGCGATTTGTTGAATATATTTAAATGTAAGTATATATCTCTTTTGAAATTACTTATTGTAATGTTCGTCGAAATGATGGCCATCCATTTTTATACGATGCATTTTAATAAAGTTTTGTTTCGAGAAACAAACAATAAATAAAGTCATTTTAAGAGAGATTCCGATACTTAAAATATAATAAAAAAAAAGTTGGATTCAATGGAAACTTAAAAATGCATCATCTCTCACTGCATTCTACGACCCAAAATTAAGTTTACATGTCCCGGGGTTTTGTGTGTCAATTTCACGTACTTACTGTGCTTTAAGTAATTCCAAATAAAATAGCGTCCAATCAATTGAATTTCAATGGTTTTAATCGAATTCCAACCAACCTTTTTTGTGTAGTTATAGTTCAAATAAAGTTAACAAATAAATTTTTAAAAACCATATTCGAAACAGATTTTTGAAATATCAGATTATTTGATCAAACCGAAATCCGGGTTTCTAAATTCGTCGGTTTCTAAATAATACCCACTAGGTCGCTTTGCACGGTGGATGGACACAAATGAGTTAGACATAAATCCTAGCAAAACGAAGGCTATGTGCTTCGGTTTTGATTCCCGTGATTTAAGTGTATCATTGAGAGGTGTTAGTATCAACTTTGTTTCGGAAATGAAGTGTTTGGGTGTTCTAGTAGACGATAAGTTACGTTTTTCGAAACACGTTGATTACGTGTGTGCTCGAGTGAATGCTACGTTGAGACGATTATGGTCTCTTGATCTTTGTTTGCCTCTACATGTAAGGAAACGTGTAGCTAGTGCTCTTCTTATGCCCCAGTTAATTTATGCTTTGGAGGTATTTACGGGTACTAGCAGTAATATTCTTAGACGTCTTCATCTTACAGTTAACCGTATAGTGAGATATGTTTACAGATTGAGGATAAGAGAACATGTCTCTCCATTTGTGTTGGATTTTCTTGGTTTTCTTTTGAGAATTTTATAAAACTGAGAATCTTGTTATTGTTTTACAAGCTAATTAGAGCGAACTGTCCTGGTTACATTGTTGACAACTTTAGATTTACTAGATCGAGTAGAAACCCTCAGATAGTTTTTCAACGTATAAACTCTTCTATTTTCGAGAGATCCTTTAATGTGAGGATAACTAGAGTCTGGAATTCATTACCTAGATTTCTTAAAAGCTTTGTTGTTGCAAGTGCTACGTTTAAACGCAAACTAAGGCAGTTTTTTAATCAATCACTATAATTCTGATAATTTACGATCATTTTTCATATTTATTTTTTTAATCGTCTACTTATCTTGATAATCTAATTGCTACATTTTGGACCGTTAAACTTTAGTTATAATTTTATTTATTTTAGGCATTTCTTTAAATTATAAATTTATTTTTTTATTTTTTGTAAAAATTTATTGTAGAATACGAACCATATTTGGCCCTATGGGCTTGGTTTTTGAATTAATAAATGAAATGAAATGAAATAATAAATGTGTTCCATTTTGCAACAATGTTATCTTTGTAAAAGGTTCAATTTAATGACCTTGAATATAAAAGTTGAGATTTCTGATTAATTCGCGACTATTCTTTCACATATTTTTTTGCACGCAAAGTACTTTGAGTGTCCTAGCAAAACCACACATTACCAAATTATGGGTAAAGTAATGTATCGCCCTAGGACTTCACCCATTACAATACACCTAACTTCACTGATGAATTTTACAGGCGATGAGCCTAATAGGTTGCTAAGTAACGGATTACTTATATGATTACCGGGCTCGAAAAAGTAATGGGTGTATAAATAGATTTTCAGAAAAAAATATTATTACAAACATTTTTTTTTATTAAATAAATAACGTGGATTCGTTGGGATTCGAACTTGGGGTCTTTTGGTTTTAGATGAGAACTCTACCCACTGAGCTATCGACACATATATAAGTTGCTTAAAATGTAAATGTTGCTGTGCTTCGAGTTTCCGTTTGTGATGTGAAAAATTATATACCTTACCCTCATGCTTACATAAAATTACAAAGTAATGTGTCTTAGTATAGATTTTCCCAAAAATATTTTAAATACTACTTACGATTATATTTCTTGCATTATGGAACGGATGATCGGTAAGTCATTATTTTATGTTTCGAAATAAAGTAAATGGTAATGATGCTTTATTACAAGGTAATCCATGAGTACACAATTATTGGTAACTCATTTATTTATGTTTCGAAATAATGCTGCAGGTAAGTAGTGCCCATTACAACATAATGTATTATGTAACCCATTATCGGTGACTCATTACTTTTTGTTGGAAAATAATGGTACAGGTAAGAAGTACAGATTACAAGGTAATGCATTACTTTATCGTACCCATTACCAAAGTTTTGCTGGGGTACCAACATTAAATTTGTATTAATTCAACTGCAAGCAAATATGTTTAGAATAAACTCAGCAACATTGTAGACACTAAACAAAAAATTAATTTGAATAAATTTCCTAAAATCCCATGATTAAGAATATAAAAGAATAAAATTCTATAAACCACAAATTTATTTTTGTAATTTTTATAACTTCATAAAAAGTCATTGGTTTTGGTGGTCGCAGTATAAAATTACAATTCAAAGTACAATTGCAATTGGGCAAAGTGAGTGTTTTCTGATCAATAAAAAAATATTGACAGCTATCAAAAAAAGAATCTGCCAATTTCAGCTCTTGAAAGCCTTTATTTCTCTTCAATATACCACAAATTGTTTACATGAGAAAATCTTTTAAAAATAATAAAAAAAAAAATCAATATAAAAACAGTTTTTTAGCTGTCAGTAGAGAATTTTTGGTGCATGTGTTGTACAGTGGAGTACGGTTATAACGAACTCGCGGGGACCGAACGATTTAGTTTGTTATAGGCGAAGTAAACATTTTGCAAAAAATGATTAAAATTTCTGGATTTTTTCTTAAATTCACCTAAATTTTTAAATTTTTGCATGTAATTCTAAAACAATTCTTCCATTAAATAATGCTTTCTACAGTTTTTAATTCTTTTCAGTAAATTTGTAATTAAATTTTTGGATATCGATTTTTTTATGTGTTCATTACAAGCGTAAAAATTTATATGAAAACTCGTAAAAGTGTCCAAAAAATTAGTTCGTTTAATAAAAAGTTGGCTAGAAACGATGTTCGTTATAACCGTATTATTTTGCATGAAATATGTTAGTAAATTATTTGGGACCAGAAAATTCGTTCGTTATAAACAAAAAGTTCGTTATAATCGATTTCAGCTGTATATGAATCCCCACAAAAATCGACATTATCATTGTTGTATTTTACAGTGTCATGTGTTTGCTATTGACATGCCATTGTCACGTTGTTATGTGTCAATAATATTGGCAACAATTTTAAAATTTTCTTTCGGTAAAGAAATCCTTTGAATGATTGTTTAACAACATTTTTGTTCAAAGATGCGTATAAACACAAATATTTAGCAAATTTATTTTTCTTTTTAAGGTGCTGGTGAAAGATATTTAAAAAATTTTCTAGCAAGTGTTTGGAAAAATAACACAATAAAACAGACGTTTAAAAAGGCGGTGTTTAGCCACATTGTAATTGAAATATGTTTGATATCTTAGTTAAAGTGGCCGATAAAGTAAAAATTTAAAAATATTAAAGTTTTCGCATTAGGCTTTTTTTTTATATATGTGTAACTTTAAAAATGTTCGACACCAGATGAAACTGATTTTAAATGACTATTAATTCTCAAGGTATTTAAAATTAAGAGAAACGCTGGACAGGGTTAAGTGAACTACAATTAAAAACTATGATGTACAAAGTTTTACTTTGAACAGTCTTCATCTAAAGAATTTGTGGCCATTAAAACTTTAAAAAATTAATCGAAATTTACAGAAACTTTAAAAAATTAATCGAAATTTACAGAAGCGTTTGCGCTCATTTCATTGTTTGCTCATAGTTTTCAAATTTCAGACTAAAACCAATTTAATATGGTGTCAGTTGACATAGGAAATACGAGGGCGGTCCAAAAATTAGCTGACCTGAAGTGTAGATGGCGGTAGTAGTTTGAAAAAAATTCCTTTGGTGAAGAGTGTCAGCCTTATAAGACATATGTTTTAAGTTTAAAGACGCCACAGTGTTTAGCATTTTTGTTTGGACCCATCAAAAATTAACGATCTCAGCGAATTTGTGAAGATGGAAAAAAATTTGGCACCGTTATGTAATTCAATACTTTATTTTGAAAGGTCTCAGTCCAACCAATATTAAAACCTATAAGCTATATTCTACTCTATGGAGTCTGCTCCTTCGTTTACGACCATAAAATATTGGATGGCAGCGTTTTAAACGAGGCCGTACGAGCTGTCAAGACAAACACCGTAGCGGTCGACCAATTGGGAAGTCCACACCAGAAACGCTTAAGAAAATCCACAAAATGGTATTGAATGATCGTCTAAAGGTGCATGAGCTGGTTGAAATGATAGGCATTCGAAAATGTGTTATACATCGCATATTGACCGAAATTTTTGAAGCTGTGCGCAAGATGGGTGCCGCATTTGTTCACAATAGAACAGAAACAGCGTCGTGGAGATGCTTGAATAGGGGGTTTGGTGTTCACCACTTCACACCTAATGCCCGTAATTTCAAGCAATAGATTACTACCTGTGAAAAAATGGCCGGGTGGTAAAAGATTTACCAACAATGAAGAGGTGGAGTCTGCGGTTGATGGCAATTTAAAGGAGCTAGACAGTTCTTACTATTAAATATCGCCGGGAAAAGTGTATCCAGCTAAAAGGAGATTATGTTGAAAAATAAGGACATTTTTCCCAAATTTGTTGTGTTTTCTTTATTAGGTCGACTTATTTTGGGACCTCCTTATTTACGTCGACTTATTTGGGACCTCGTACATTCACTAAAAAAAGTAATTTACATATCCCTGATTGGTGGAAAGTTGTGTATGGAGGTTTACAAGTGAACTCAACATTTTCTGATTTGACCTGTTTTAAGGTCCGATAATTTTGGATAGAAGAAATATATTACAACGCAGTAAAAAGCATTTGAAACCTGTGGACATTTACTATACAAATAATTTAAAAAAAGTTCAGTGCTATTGCTTCAGTGTTGACATTTAATTAATATAAATATAAAATTTTTTACATTTTTTTATACTTTTTTTTTATTTTTTAATAAAAATTATATAAAACTTGTATAAAAGACAAAGTACAGTCTAGTTTACTAACCCTGTTTTGTTTATAACCGAAACACCAGAGGACCTTGCAGTGGACCTTGCACATAACAAACAAGTTTTCAATTTATTTTTTGATCAATGGTTATAATCTTTAACTTCAAGCTCATATGTATATTAGTTCTCAAGTAGTGAGTAAACAAGTTTATATGAATGTTTGATGTTTGGCATGGAATTGTTACCGCTTTTAAAACGTGTTCTGATGATGGGAACCTAGAAAATTCCCGAAATAGGTCTGTCAACACATTCCTGAAAGGGTCAAATAATAAATTTGAAAACAAAAAGCTCTATAGATTATCTGTTAGGACAATATCCTAATAAAGAAATATAGAGTATGGCCTCGAACTTGAATAATTTTAATTTTCATTGCAATAAACAAAATTTTAAAAATTTATGAGCCAGTGTTGGCATATTATAATTTTGAAAAATTGTCTCAAAACACCAACATTTTGTCTCAAAAATCGTGAAAATCCGATATATCAAATTGTGTATTACTGTTTCATAAAAAGCTTAAATAGCAAATAAAAATTATTATTTAAAAACATATTTAATAACTTAATTACATAGAAAGCGTCAAAATTTGAATTTAGATTGCAATAAGTAAATGAAAACTTCTGAAAAATCTTGTTGAGACACTTCTACATCTTTTTGCCAAATTTCGTCAAAAACTTCCAAAGTGATCAATCAGTGGTATAAAACCTGTTAAACTATTTGTACCCTATGGGGAATGGGACCGGTTCTGCGTGTGCCACAGGAGCGGTCCCTTCGTGCCAGAGACCGGTCCTCTGCTAAACACTACCCTATGTAAACAACTGGCAACTTTAACATTGGCTTGTCATAGGAGAGGGTCATTTGTCCTGCTTTAAACCACATAGCGACAAGCCACAGGACTAACCAAAGATGGGCATACCACAAGATTGTCGCAAAATGGCCATGTCGTATATAATAAACGAAAACTAAACAGCTTCCAATGGGTAAAATTCGGGCCAAATGGCTATTTCTTGTTAATAAACATTCTGGTAAAGTGGTATGTCCTCCCTTTACCAGTCACAGGATTGGTAATTTTAGGACAATTGACACTGCTTAACTCACGTCAGTATTAAATTATACCAGTCTTGTGATGAGTCCATCTTTAACCAGTCACTTTTAGGTCAATTGACTCCTCATTCACCTTAGGGTAGTACTACTAGGGAAATTTTAGTATAAACTTAAATAATTGTAAGTATTTAATGGATTTAGTTTCAATTAAGATTTGAATCACATTTTAAAATTTATTTATATAATTTATATATTTAAAATTTATTTAAATATTGTTTTTAAATTTTAGTAGATACTTATAAATTTTTAATTAAAATTTTAAAAAGTCGCCTACAATTGGGGAAAAACTGCCAAAATTATAAACTAAATCAAAACTAGAGCACGAATAAACCAATAAAAGTTTTGATGTAGTCGATCAATTTTTATAAATATGACGGGTTATTAAATGGAATTTTATAGAAATTGATATTTTATAAACAGCTTTAAAAAATTATCTTTTTTTTATTAATATGTTTACTTCTTCAGAAATTCTAGCCAATATGGTTTTTATTGTTTGCTAAGTGACCTTCTTGCTGTGAAATGTCGATTTAGATTCTTTGACTACTAGTTTTATGGTCATCATAATTTTTTCACCAGAGCCCAATATCGTTCTACATGTCTCATTTCTGGGAAGCTAAGCGGATTCGCCACTCTTGGTACCAAAACAACAATATGCCTTTGGTACCACTCTGCCGCTGATTTGCAATAATGACAAGATGCAAGGTCAGGCCTTAAGAAAGTAGATACAACATGTACCCGAATAAATGACTAATATCATTTTTCAAACTCTCTCTTATGTACAAATCGGAGTTTATAGTGCTTGTTTTTATGTAAAAAGTACTCCTTACTTATTTGACAAACTAAAAATTTGGCTGTAAACATTGTTTTTTTTTTGTCCAAGTTGTTTCCTCAACATCTCCTTTGGCATCCGCCATATAAATTCCTACTCTAGAAGCTGGAAAGGGTCGCCTAGCAGGTGGGTTTCGTCATCCATAATACAATGTAATGATGTAATTGTATTTTTGTTTAGTATTATCCTGAAGATAAACAGTGAATCTGTTTGAAATATCGATAGAAAACCAATTTTTTTTTGATAATTAAAACATAAATATTAGTGTTTTAATTTTTTAAGCTTTATGACCTCAGGACGAACAAAACACAAACGATAAAACTTAAAGAAATGGCCCAAATTGAAAAATCATCTAAATAAAAGTTAAAACGAATCGAAAACGTTTTTAATTTTTGTAATTTTTTTTTATTTCGGTTAGATTTTTTTTAGTTTTTGGTAATTTTATTTGATTTTAGCGATTTTTTTTAATTCGTCAATTTCAAATAAAATTTTTATATTTTTTTCAATTTGTCGTCATTTGACAATCATTTTTTCTGAGTTTCTTACTAAACAGCACATCCGATTCAAAAAGCCATTTTAAAGTAAATTTTAAAGTTTTTAAACACAAAAAATGTATAAACTTTATTTTTGTTCTGCATTTTTACACCGTTGTGACAAGTAAAGCGCTGTATAAATTCCGCTAAAACTTACATCAAATAAACAATTTTTATTGCCTTAATACTAAAATCGGAAAAGCATCAGCAATTTGTAAGGGGTTTACATTTTATGGAGCGAACACAATTACCTCAAAAAGAATCCTAACATGTAAAAAAAATATTTTGTGAATTTCTGTATCCGAAAAATTAAAACATCCATTGTATCATATTAGATCTAATCTGATACAATTAGACATTATTTGATAAAACTAGATCTTCTTTAATGAAATAAGATAAATTTTGATACAACTGTATCCGAATTTTGACCTCATCAAAATGTATAAAATTATATACAATGTGATACGTTTACATCCAAGTAGATACAATTGCATACAAGCATATGCAATTACATGTGACATATTTTATCACATACATATCGATATGTTATTACATAATGTACAACATGTAATATAAAGAAAGATATATATATATTTGAGATATATTTATTTTATATGAACATATATAGTTTACAATATATATCAAAACTTTTTTACTTGGGCTAACACAAAGGTTTTAGTTTTGCGAATTTATAATTGGATTTCTGGATTTAATTGGATTTCTGCAAAAATGTAACCCTGAGCCCAATTAAATGTCATAAAACCGGTATAAAAATACGAATTTTTCAACATAATCGGGGTTTTCTTTTTAAATTTCCCTCGAAGTGTCGAAAATATTTTAAGTTCATAACATATTTTTTTGGAAATAATATTTTTTTTTGATTAATTAATTTATTTTTATTTAAATCATTTTTATATTAAAAATTCAGATTGTAATAAAGTATTTTTGAATTTATTTTGTTTAATTATTTCGCTATTAACACTGGCACCCGCACTTGCAAATATTTTCTCTACCGGTTTGATTTTCTATAATGTCTTAAGAATTTTTTGTCTCCAAATAAACAGTTTTCTTCTTTATTGGTTAAAGTAAGATTAATCTTTAAGTGCTTTAGAGGAATTTAATTTACTTTGTCTACGTCTCTATGTTGCAACACTGACACTTTGCTCACAAGTGCAACTTCTGCACTTACTCTACAACACACATACACTAGTGCTGGTAAATTCGGTTACTTTTCGATACTCGATACTACAAAATATTTTTAATTTGGATACTCAATAATATTCGATATTTTTAGCGAGTTTTAAATTTAAAACTCACTTTAATTTTTTGCAAAAATGTTATAAAATGTTCGCTTATTTTTTAAATTCAAATTTTAAAAATATATATTTAAACTACCCAGCAAAACTTTGGTAATGGGTGCGATAAAGTAATGCATTACCTTGTAATGTGTACTCATTCCATGTATCATCATTTTCCAACAAGAAGTAATGAGTTACTTACAGTTGGTTACATACTGCATTGTATTGTAATGTATACTCCTTTCATTCAACATTATTTTAAAACCTAAAGTAATGAGTTACCGATAATTGAACACGCATGGATTACCTTGTAATGATACCACATTACATTTTACATTACTTTAATACTCAAAATAATGACTTACCGATCATCAATTACATAATGCATTAATATATATTTTTGCAAATCTATTTATAGACACATTGCTTTGTGATTTTTTGTAAGCATGAGGGTAAGGTGTATATTTTTGATATCACGAACGAAAACACGAATCACAACAACTCATAGCTCAGTTGGTAGAGTTCTCGCCTAACTAATTGTAAAATACCAGAGACCCCAGGTTCGAATCCCAGAATGACCACGTTATTTATTTAATAAAAAAAAAATTATTTATTTATTAAAAAAATAATATCTGTAAAAAAAAATGTTTATGCTTTTTTTTATGAAAATCTATTTATGGACACATCACTTTTTCCCACAATGTAACCATATAATAACCAGTTACTTTACCCCCTACAAGGCAATGAGTCTACCCAGTAACCAGTTACTTTACCCCCTACAAGGTAATGAGTCTACCCATTACTTTTAGGCTCTTCGCCTGAAAATTCATCAGTGAACTAAGGCGAAGCCCTATGGCGATACATTACTTTACCCATTATTTGGTAATGTGTGGTTTTGCTGGGTATTCAGTGGTTTTTATTGTTGTTCAACTTTTTTCTTTAAACTTTTCACCTTTGTTTTTTTTATAAAGTTGTATTTTAACGTTAATTATTTTAGCGCAGTTGCATTTTTGTATTGTTTTTCTGTCCAAAATACAGCACTGGAAATATTGAGTAGTTGCTTTTAAGTATCGAGTATCCAAAAATGGACAAATACTAGATACTCGATACACATCACTTATTATTTTACCATCACTAACATACACACATGCATTTAATACTAAAAAAAAACGGCACTTGTTCTACCAATTGACAGTCAATTTAAGTTAACAGTTTCTGTTATTTCTTTTTAAAGCCATCCAATATGTGAAGATGAGATTAGAATTTTATTTAGTGGCACAGTTTTAATTAAACATTTTTAGTTTTTTAAAATTCTTTAAATTTTTTAAAAAGCATAGATAAAAACGTTTTTTAATACAGTACGAATAAACAAAAAAAAATGTTAGAGGATATTATTCATATCTTTATTTCATAATTTTTCGATTGACTTCGTTGAAAATTTGTATTTTTATTAACATGTTATTATACAATAATTTTGACCGACAATTGCAAATCAAATATTTGAAATTCTTGATAAAAAATATAGTTTTTGAAGTCCTTGCCGTCCGTTTAGCTCATCAAGGACTCTTTATAAATCCAATTCAAACAAACTTTGAAGATATTCCGAATAATCCATCTAAAAGTCAAATAATAAATTGAAAACCTGTTTGGCAGATTATACACAACATTTTAAGTGCTCACATATTTTCATGTCCTCATTTAGTACACTAAAAAAAAAGTTATACAAATTAGTACAACGGTTTTTAATCTCCCTTTACTATTATTATACTAATTTTTAGTATGAAGTTATTTTTAAGTAAATTTTTTGGTATTCTTATTTTATAAATTACAAATTTGTCTACTAATTTTGCTTGCTTATATAACCAATCTAGTTGTACTAACTTTTGAAAACGGATTTGATAAAATTAGCAAAAAAACAATTATCAATAATATATTTTTTAAAGTAAACAATATTTTTACTAGACACATGATCAGGAACTTTATTTATGTACTTAAATATTTACTATATTTAGTAGGTGTGAAACACTGAAACTTAACTATCTCATTAGCCGTCTTTTGGCTAACCTGCCTAGAGGTTGTTGGCAGCCCCAACACTAGGATCGGTCAAGGTGGCCCAATCAGTCGCTTTGACCTAAATTAAGATTATTAATGAAACCACAACAAATATATATGTAGCCCTTTGTTCCCAATAGGAACCACAGAACATAATATATATATATATATTTAGCGAAAAAGTTTCATTATATTGATGAAAATGTTTTATAAATCGTTTGTCATTAATTTTCCATCATATTTACGAAGTTTTCATAAACACGACGAAGAGTTTATAAAAATTGAATATAAATGTTTTATATATCTTCATCATTTCAAAAAAAAGTTTCACAAACTTTGTGAAAATAATTTTTAGTCAAGGTATATTAATTGATTTATTAGTTTTTATTTATATACTATATACATCACTAATATTTAGTACAACATTTTGTTGATTTTTAAATTAAGAGTTTTCTAAAATACAAGTTTGATAAAATTTTTATTAAAAATAAAAATTATATTTTTTCGACCTTTAATTGTGCAACGAAAATGAAAATTATTCAAGTTCGATAGATAATCTATAGAGTTTTTGTTTTAAAATTTTTTAATTGACCACTTTTAGGAATTTTCTAGGTTTCCATCATCAGAATACGTTTTGAAAGAAATGACAATCCCATGCAAAACAACAAACAATTATATAAACTAATTTTCCCACTAAATGAGAACTAATATATGAGCTCGAAGTTAAAGATTATCACCAATGATCAAAAATAAATTGAAAACTTGTTTGTTATGTGCAAGCTCTACCTTTAGTAGATATACAATACACGCTTTTTGTTTATATTCTCCTTTTCATTTTCACACTTGTTTTGTTTTGTTTAATATTAGTTCTCATTTAGTGGGAAAACTAGGTTATATGAATGTTTGATGTTTTGCATGGGATTGCCACTTCTTTCAAAACGTGTTCTGATGATAGGAACCTAGAAAACTCCCGAAATAGATCTATCAACACATTCCTGAAAGTGGTCAATTAATAAATTTGAAAACAAAACTCTATAGATTATTTGTTAGGGCAATATCTTAATAAAGAAATATAGAGTATGGCCTCGAATGTAGTTCTAATATTTTTCGTTCATATCATCAGTGGTACACACAAGTATTTTGTGAGGAGACTGCACAGAATGAAAAATTTTGCGAATTAAAAAAAATTTCATTTGCATGTGGGATTTTCAGAATTAGGTATACTACCTAAGAAAAATATGCTCTATTTATTGAAAGGAGAAACGGGGGGGACCTCCACTTGATTTTTTACACTTATTAGTAGTTGTTTTTTAACTTTTAAGGAAAAGTCGTGGAACTGTTTGGAACTATTTTTATAGCTCTAGCTAAATTAAATTTTCCAATATATTTCATAATGAAAACAGTATACTATATCTACACTACATGTAATTGTTATTTTAATAATAACTGCAAATTGAATTAGATACCTGATGCTTAAAAATATATTTAAAAACTTTAAACTGTAAATTTACAAAAAATTGTCGATTGTAGCATACCGGCTGACAGGTATAAGTGCGTATAACATATACTGATACTTTGCACGCACATACAGACTAATGTGTTGCTTTCAAAAAATAAATACTTATAGGTTGATTGTGTACTGGTATATAGAACACAGTATGTTGAAGTGAGTTGCTACAAAAGTTATATGGGTAATGTTGAATATGGAGTTCCCCAAGGAAGTGTGTTGGGTCCACTGCTTTTTACATTATATCTAAACGACATGCAAAATTTACAACTTTTTGGAAAATTAATAATGTTTGCTGATGACGTTAGTGTTTTTTATCCTTATAAACATAAAATTGCTTTAAAAGCTCATATGGAATATGATGCAGCGATGATTACGGAGTATGCACGAATAAATAAATTAAGATTAAATGCTGGAAAAACTAAACTTATTAGATTTAGGCCATATTTGGTGCATAATCAAAATTTTAGCATTTTTGTAGATGGAGAAGAAGTTAGTGAAACACTTTCAACAAAATATCTCGGTGTAATTTTACAAAGTAATCTCTCTTGGGAAAAGCATATCCAACAATTAAAATCTAAAATTGTATCTGCTACTGGTTTGCTTTATAAATTCAAAAATAAATTTAATACGAATACAAAAAAAATCATTTATCAAGCGCTGATTCACAGTCACTTAAATTATTTGCCTATTATATATGCTTGTAAGAAAAGTAATGAGTTGAAATCACTTCAAAGATGTCAGAATAAAGCGCTAAAAACAGTTTTTAGTCTACCGCTAACTTTTTCAACTTCATCATTATATAGAGATGTATCCAAAACAGTTCTTCCGGTATATGGATTGTATAAAATGCAACTTCTACTTTATGTTTTTAAATCCCTCAACAGCGTTGGTTACCATACTATTTCGTTCCCCAGAAATCAAACTGTATTTAATACAAGAAACGCTTTAAATCTGAGAGTAGCAAGATGTCGATTGGAAACAACGAAACAGAGAGTGGACTACGTAGGTAGTTTGGAATATAATCAACTTCCAGAAATTTTAAAATGCACTGAAAGAATTTCAATTTTTAAAAAAAATATTAAAGAATATTTATTAGAAAACCTAGAAATGATTCTATTGTAAAAATTGTCACATTGAAATACATATGTATATCATAACCTTTTTTATGTAATTTTTACATCATATAATTTTTAATTTTATTTCTCTTTTTTTTTTCTTGTAAGTTTTATACATAAATTTTGTAATTTTTGCCAACTCGCCTCAATAATGTCCACGTGACGCTGAGGCACAATCTATTGTAATAACCCTTTTTATGAATAAAAACTTAAACAAAAAAAAAAAAAAAAAAAAAAAGTGCAATTGTGGTTACATTTAACAAAATAAAAATTCCATTTTTGTCGTAGTAATTCGGTTATTTGTCCCTGTGTGCTATGTACTGATTTTTCTAATTTTAAATCTGGCAACCCTATATTAGGTTGTATCACTTTTGTGTCTGATTATACCAATATGTAACTGATACAAATAGATGTAATAATATAAAAAACAGATATTATTGTATCCATATTTTGATTTGATATAATTGCATATGATTTTATATGAACTGATACATCTAAATATAATAAGATCCGAGTTATAGTCTGGGTAAAATTGGACTAAATATAATATATTTGTATATGATTGTATGAAACCATGTTTTTTGCTATATCCAGAGACTAATCGAAATACTACCCTGGCGAGTTCAATAAAGAGCATATCTATTTTTTTTTTGAGAATTTAAAAAATGCTCCTTTCGAGAAACATGCATTTGAACTTAAGATCCCAAAAAATTACCTTTGACCCTTCCATGAAAAAAATCGTTATGCATATTATTTTAAAGAGCACATTTAACTTAACTTATATGTGACCAACACGAATTTTGTATCTTGTATAGTTAAAAGTAATAGTCAAATTTGTCAGGATAATTTAGTAAATTTTTAATGTTTTTTTTTGCAATTTATATGATGTCATATTTCGAAAACTTATCCTGAACCTGAATTTAATGTTTCGTGGACTAGTTGTCAAGTATGACAGTTATGGTGAATTTCATTGAAATCGAGAGTGATCGATCCGAAAATGCCATGTTTTTGATTGAGTTGAGTTAAGTTTAGAGTAAAAGCACTTTGTAAAATTTGTTTAACACTTGAGTGAGAATTAAATCTTAAAACTTAAGTTGTAAATGTAGGAAAATTAATGAAAATATGAAATTTTATGAAAAATAAAAATTGATGTGAAAATAAAGAATGTAATTTATAAAATCATATGAATTTTTTTTTATGAAAAATTTCTTAATATTAATAAAACTTCTTGGATATAATGAGATTCTTCTATGTAATTATTTCATTAGTATCATGGAGGATAATTTTTTCAGTGTGGGTGTTGGTGAAGACAACACATTTATGCAGAGATTGAATTGAATTTTTCACTTTTAGCGCAAATTCAAATGTTGAATGCTGTGTAAAATTTAGTGAAAAAACTTCGTGTGTCGTATATAATCACCCGTGAATTATCTAGATAAAGTTATAAGTGCATTTCTGCTGATATTTATATATTGATTATATTTTTAAGGATAGCTTTATTCACATACATTTTTATAATTAATGCATTTCTTTTTAAATTCGTAAAGCCGTTATCATGTCCAATCCAGCCAATTTTTTATACAGCGACTAAAAACATCCCGCCAAATAACCTTGGGAAGTTTCAAAGCGATACATCATCATTTAGGGTTTTGGCCACAAAATCCCTAAAATTCCCCATAGTGCGATATACTTGATAAAACCACAATATGCAATCCTAAAATTTTTATATATTTTTTTTTTAATTAATAAAAAACCCGAAATTGGAGTTTTAAAAATGTATTTAAAATAACTTTATTTTTAAGGTAATACCTAGAAACTTGTTCTAGAGACACAAAACTTTAAACTTCAATTTCAGTTTTTAAAACAAAAAAGTCCTAAATGTAAAACTATTATAATTTTTTTTTTTTTTAATTTTGCATAAATTGCTTTCAATAACTATGTCTTATATTTTGTGTCTTGATATCCATTAAAAGCTGTGTCTTAAATTTCATTAAACTATAATTAAGTTGCAACCTTGTCAACAATTTGCGTTTAAAAATGTTGAACAAATTTTCTAACTAACAAAAGCTTTTCTAGTTTATACTGCATTTATATAAGCGACGATCTTCTTTTATTATTATTATTTTTTTTTTTTTTGGCAACAATTGGTATCATAAGGGTCAAATAGTTTAAACAGAAGAAAGTTATGCATATACAACAGAGCAGGAAAATAAAACTCAGGCAGTGGCAGCAGTAGCCAAAAAATGAAGAAGAAGAAGAAACTAACAAAAATTGGAAAATCTTGATGTTTTTTGTTGTAAGCATGACGTGATGATGCTGCCACTATGACTTTAGTACAATCAATGAACAAACATCTTTTAACTAAACAATTTCCCTCTCTACCAGTAGCTTTTTTTTGAAAAAGATTTAGCTAAAAAAATGAATTTTTTCTTTGGTAAATAAATGAACGCATGTAATCAGTTTTTGATTTCGGTAGTTGCAGTTTTCTTTTGTATTGTTTTTAACGTTTAAACTGCCAGATTTACCACTGATTTGTTAAAGGAAATTATTTTAAAATGATTACTTTTTGCTATACACCTATCCCTCGGATGTTGTTTGTATGCAAACACAGGTATAAATTGCCGACAGTACCAAAAAAAAAAAAGTACTGGCAAACCACTGCTATTTTTGTAAAACTTACCGTATTAAAAATTTCCGAAGGTACAACTGATATTGTACTAAGAAAACTCTATTTTGTTTGCAAAGCATGTGTTTTGCCAGTACCTCTCGCAAAATTCATCGCCAATATAGTTTTTAACATTGCTGCTTCTTAAATGTGTGTACATATGTACACATTTTTAAAAATTAATTTAATTTAATCTATTTTTAAAGCACCAAATTTTTTGAATTACCAAACGTTATGCCAACTGCGGCAAGGTTGCTCAAACCAACGGTTGGCCACTGTTAGCATTCAGGTAACTGGACAATACTATCAATATTATTTAATCCCATGTTCTGCCAAAGCAAAACCGACCGCAGCCGACGCTTTGCCAACACTGTGCCGATTGCATTTTGCTGCCTGGGAAGTCATGTAAATCGAAAAACGCTATAAAATACTAATAAAATCATATTTCAAGATACACTAACAGAAATAACTTAAACTATAAAAGAAAACCTAAAAACCTATCAAATCTGCTCCAAAAATACAAAATTTATAAATTTGCATTTCCATGTGTTATACGATTTTATTTACTAAAATCTGACTGGTTTTGAAAGGAAAAAGTTGTAAACCACATTTTCGGTAATAGAAAAAGTTTTTGTGAAAAAAATTTAATCAGAATTCTGCAACTATTTAATAGGTAAAAAAAAATTTCATGGCTGATTTAGTATTAATCTGTTAGGTCTTACCAAAGGCTGTTTTTTATACAAGTATACAACTTTAAGTTGGCAACACTTTTTAACTGTCTGCCATTTTGTCAGTTGTCAAGTGATTTATGTTTAGTTTGGTTTGGCATTTCAATATGAATAGCTTCCTGGTTCTATTCGAAATACGTATCGCTCACTATGTCCATTTTACCGTCAACATAATCGTCCATCAGAGCAATTAATTCGATAAACTATGGAACGTTTTCGCACCACGTTTACTCTAAATGATAATATGCATCCACAGAGACGAATAAAGTAAATTTCATGTCAATTTAAAAAAATCATCTTTGCTTTATTCCATTTCAAAGTTCTATACGTTTTTAAAAAACCCGCTTTATTATTTTAAGTTATATACCTGTATAAAAAACACCCTTTACAAATATAGAGACCACGCTGCCCATTCCCCTCACCAACAAAATACCGAACTTGGGCAAGCAAATGAAAACATTTTTTTTTTACACTAAAAAATAACTGCAACATGTTGATAACAAATTATTTTGCTTATATTTTGTTATTTTCTATTAAAATTTAATATATTTAAATTTTATTTTGCTCGTTAATATTTGAAATATTTAAAACTTTTATTAAATTATTATCCAAAAACACAATGAAAAGTAGTTTAGACTTGAAAACTTCTGCAACATATTTTCATTTGATCGGTTCGAGCTTACGAAGAAATAAAAATAGGGCCACATTGAGAGAGACAGAGTTGGATAGAAACCCACTGATTGTAGAATTAACACAAACATTGTTTTATTAGTTAAAAATTTTACATTTTTGATTTGAATTAAAGCGTTGATCTTTTTCCTTCAAAAATTAAAATTTGGTTAAATCTTCTACCCCTTCTACATTGGTCATCTGAAGATTTTCGCTGATGCGAAATGAAACATGTAAGGACCTGTTTAGTAGATAAAGTCTGCTTTAAATAAGAGGATTAAGAAATTTTTTAATTAATAAATAAACAATGCACGGTTTTTTGTTTAACAAAAAACAAACGATTTAGAAATGTTGAGGTTAAGACGAAGAATAAACGTTTTTCTCAAAAAATTATCAACACTATTAATTTTTAAATCATACTAGACTAGTTTCTGCCTCTTTTTATGGACAGGCGTCATCAGTGATTTTCCATTTAAATTGTATTATTATTTGTGTATTTATAATTGTCAGATTGTCTCTATATGATAAAATTTTCAACAACCTGCGGCTTTAAGAATCAAACCTGCGCTGTTCTTACATTACAAACGTAACAATACCAAGTCATGACCGTTTAGCCATCACACCCAAGTATGGCCTCGAATGTAATCCAGCTAAATTTCAGTTTTCTTTCCTATTAGCTTTTCTGTTATTGTATATTATACTCAGAAGTGACAACACTAACAACACAGATATTCTATTTCTAGATTTTTTGTTTATTTTTCTAATCTCCTCCGTCTCTTCAACTTGAACTTGAATACTATTGCTGCTCACATCATAATTTATGATAAAAATTCGAAAAATAAAGTTTTGGTTTTAATTTTTTAGAATTTTAGAGTAAGACATAGTAGGGATCTTCGAAATCGTACAAAGAAACTAGACGTAGTCCGATTTGTGATGCTCAAGGTTGTATCGATGTGCATGTACCACACTAACATATTTTCCAAATTTCCGAGAAATCGAATGATGTTTTGAAAGGTCTCTAAAAATTTTAACATTTTAGAATATTTTCTATTGAAATTTATACAAATTAAAAAATAAGTTTACATTAAATTTGTAATGATTTATAATTACTTCTTTGCAGGCACGTAGCTAGGAATTTGTTTCGGGGGGGGGGGGGGGCTTTTCGATTTTTTATTTTGATTATATAATTGTTTTTTTTGTTGCACACTAGAGTAACAGCTTTTTTTTTTTTTGTTTGCTAAATTTTTACCTACACGTAATGGGCAATCATGTATTAATAATAGAAATCGCTTTCTCACGTCATTTGGAAACAAAAACCTCCCGCATAAAGTGCATTTCCTTAAAATGCATTTTTTCATTTTTTACTTATTGTGTTCATTATTTTGCGAATTTTTATGTTTATATCGCGAAACAACGCTTTAATGTGTTTGATCACAATCCGCGAAATACGTCAAATTTGAAAACGTTTGTGTACTTTAAGTTGGATATGCATCGTTATTGTCTAATTACGTTCAATTTTTAGCTAAATATTAATTTAGCTAAAAGAAAGAAAGATATTAACATATCTTTGTATGAAAATATGTCTAAAGTTTAGGTAATTTAGACTTATTTAAAAACAGCGTTAAAATGCTCGAGAAACACACTTTTTGAAAACCATTTTGACACTATGTCGTGGACCCCGGCTGCCACTTATTTGAATTATTTTAACAAATTATTCACTATTTTGCCCCTTTTTCATATATCCGAAAAAATTTAAAAAAATCGTTAATTTTACAAGCAACCGTGATTGTAGTCTGAAAGAAATAATAATAAAGAAAAAATATAAAATTGGAAAATTTAAAAATATACCTGACATCGCCTAGGTCTTATTTAAACTAAATTATGTATTTCCAATTCACTTTGATTTATATTTTGGACAATTTCAAACGGTTTTCAAATTGTCTTTAATCAATTTTTTAAATAAAACCCCTTTAAAATGTCTAAAAAAAACTATATCGTTATAACAAAAGGACTGGTTTAGCTGCTTGATTTTAAAATGTCGCATTTCAAGGAGCGCGGATAGACATTTAGTCTAAAAAAAATTGAGAAAATTTGAGTCACATTGGACCACGTTAACACATTATGCATATCGATCAAAGTTTGAGGCTTAAATTTGTTTCAAAAAATTAAAAAAATGTATGAGATATCGTAATATATATCGTAAAAAAAAATACTGAAAACTATGTTACCAGATGCGTGCGTAGCAAACCAAATTTAAATAAAAAGATTGCACTGTAAGTAAAGTAACGACTTTTACGGCACAAGTAAACTTAATGTTGAGTCTTAGTGGTATCTCCATTTTAAAAGATTATGTCAAAATACACAGAAAAAATCATTGTCAAAAAAATTTCAATTAAACTTTTGTTCGATTTCCAACTAACCTTCAATTAACTGTTTAATTGAAAATTAATTTGGTATAAAAAAAATCAGTTTTTATAACGTATAATAACAACATTGAAACAAATGCAAAAATTTTAAAAAGTCGCCAAAATTAAAAAAACCGTTTTAAAGTTGAAAATTCGCGTTTCTTTAATTTTTGGTGATTTTTTTTAAATTTTTTTCGAATTTTGGCGTTTATTTTGGGAGTTTTTAATTTTCTGCAATTTTGAGGATTGTTTTTTAAGTTTTGGCAATTTTTTTTCAAATATTGCGATTTTTTTCAATGGTCTCGATTTTTTTAAATTTTGGCTATTTTTTTTTATAATTTTGGTGATTTTTTTAAAATTTTGTAATTTTTCCCAATAGTAAACAATATTCAATTAAATTTTTAGTAGATGTGAATAAAACTATATGTAATTGATGAATCAACAATTATTTTAATTAAAACTCAATTTTAGTTTTTTCTGTGTAGACATATTTGATTTTTAGTTTGCATTGTCTCAAACAATTTTTGATTATATTTTAAGTCAAAGACTTCGAAATCTCTTATGAAATGATTTTATTTATTGCTTTTTGTCAAAAATCAACTCTAACAATGATATCCGCCCATTTGCAGACGATGTTTTCTAACGAATTTTAAGATTCGAATCATATAAAACTATTTCCTATTTGATCCAAGTCAAAAATAAATATTTTCATATTAAATTTATCAATAACATTGTTACTTTCTAACGAATTGTATTAAGTTTTTAAATTTGTCAAACCATTTCGGGGGGGCTCTAGCCCCCAAAAATTTTAGTTTAATCCTCCTGTTTAAAGCTTAAAATAAAAGTTAATGGCATACCCATTTTAAGAAAGATAACGTGGGATTTTTCATAAAATATGAGTTTTTCTGAACAACTTTTTAGATAATGTACCATTTTTTTTATTTGAATACGTTATCGAAAATAGACTTCATATAGATAACGTGTTTTGGCAGAGTAGAAGTTCTAAGGAAGGAATTGTTATTTTATTTATATCTTAACATATCTAATAATTTTGTTTTTTACTTAAACTGTTAATTTGTCGATTTTAATTTAAATTTACTAAAATAAATTGATTTTCTTTGTTAGTTTTCTTGTATTCATTGATTGACCCTTGAGCAGGTGGAAATTTGCGACGTCTAGAATTTTGATGTACCCAAACATATGTGCTAATATATGTACATAAATCGGAGCTTTTTACATCGGGTAGATAAGAAATTTTTTAAATAAATTTTTGTAATGCTTTGAGTTAGAAAACCATAAATAAGACCCAAAAATGCTAAAACATTTTCTAAAATATTGAAATTATTTCATTAGGAAAAGTATACGTATCTTTTTCTATCGGACAAATATTTTCTTTCTCTTTATCGGATAAAAATTTTCCATTTTTCTACATTTTCTAAAACAAATTGTAATTGACAAAAAAAATTTCTGTAAATCTAGGTAATTTCTAGAGAAATAAAAAATCCTGTATGAGCGATACTATGTAAAAAAAGTATCGTATACATCGAGGGATAGGTGTATTTGCTAGTATCTCCTTACTATACTTTGATTTTCAGTAGCTTCTCCGTTTTTTTTTTATGTGCCTCATTTTGCTTTTATTTTCAATTATTGTTTTTGGTAGTTTTGTCCACGTTTATTTGGGTAAAAGTGCAACTAAACATCAATTACCCCCAATTCCCAGGCCAATGTTGCATGTTGCACTATAGTCAATTGAATTGTGAGCCAAAAAAAACCAACCAACCAACAAATAACAAAAATAATAGTAATAATAAGAGTGCCACATTAGAGCCATGAAATTAATGCAACAACTCCCCAATGTCTATGTATGTGCAATAAAAGAATGTGATTTAAGAGTGATAGGTTCTCTTTTAAAATTAATTTTTTGGTAATTTTTCAAATAAGGAATAAAAGGAAAATTTATTGAAAATTATTAGCACTTAATGGTGAGAAAAGTAATGAGTTAATTTTGTATAAAGTATCGGAAATATAAAGAGATTGTGCTTCCATATTAAAAATATTTGAAAAGTGGGATAAAGAGTAACAAATTCGTAAATAGAAAAAATAAAACCGACTCTTAATTACGAAATTGTTTCTGTTAATTACACTGTGCCACAAAATTGCCAAAATTTGATATAATTTAAAATCGGCATACAAGAAGACTAAACAGTGGGGGAATCTCCAGATTTTAATGAGCACTCGCACGTTTATTGGTTACAAAGAGTGGTCAAAAATTACAACATTTTTGTATTAAAACATTTAATAAATTCCGATTTTGTGTACGCAGTATTAAAGTACTCGAGAAAACAAAAACGGTGCTTATGATTTAAGTCTAGGGTTGTCACTTATTTAACATATTTAAAATATGGGTTATAAATGTTCTTAGGAAAAAGTTTTGTTAAAGCCGATCGATTACGAAAAGTTAAAAAAAAGCCCTGACATCCCCTCGATCAAATTAATTAGGCATTATGATATGTCAATTGAAACTCAAACCAAAATAATCGTTCCAGTATAAATTAAAAATCGAATTTTAAAAAGTAAAAAACTCAAAACAATAACGTAAAAAAAAATAATAAAGCAAACAAATACTTTAAATGCTTACTTTGGGTTGACCTTGTAAGACTCTGGGACTATCAGTATACAATTTATATGTATTCTTAGAAATCTAGTATCGATAACAATAAGTTTTATTAAAATCGTCCTACAAGCTATCCTAAAATAGCAAAAAGTAAACATGGGACATATGTCAACCATTGGTCGTCAAAATGTTGAACATTAGCTTAAACATACCATCCAAAAATGTTTGGAAAATATTGTGACTTAAAGTGTCGAAAGTTTTTAAAATTCCTCATATAAAGGGTCCGCCAAATAACTTTTTTTTTTTGAAAATGCTATAAAAAAAAACTACTGAATATTTTCTCAAATTTCTCTTCTTATTTGGAAGTACAATCCTTTCGGTTAATAATGGAAAATAATTTCATTCAAATGGCTGCCTCGGCTGGCCATGCATTAGCCTACACGATCAGTCCAATTTTTAAGCACATTATCGATTGTGTGCAGCTGTATTTCCTCCTCTTCAATTTTTGTGAACAAAAATTCGTTCAACATGGCCCGATAACGATCGCAATTGACTGTAACGGCCACTCCTTGCTCATATTCGAAGAAAAATGGCCCAATTATGCCTCTGGACCAAAATCCGCACCAAACAGTGACTCGTTTTGGGTGTATCGGCACACATTCTGCAACATTACCATGATTTTCAAAGTAATGTCGCAATATTTCCCAGCGTTGTTCAAGCGTATACACAACCATATTCGTTCAGCGGAAGGATAAAAACTAATTATCTGTCAAATCAGACATGAGCTAAGTGTTACCATTCACGAAATAAGCACTAGTTGAAAAAAAAATCGTTAGATGGCGGACCCTTTATAACAATTAAGCTGTGCAAAATATCAAAGAAATGCACCAAACACTGCAATCGCTACAACATTTAAAGTCATTGAACATTTAATCAAAATCGATTTAGTGTGAAATGTTTCTCACCAAACAGCTAGACAGACAAATATAAAGACAAGAACACATCTTGTGTAATTTTTGTATGTTTCCTTTTTTTATTGCAATAAAAGGGGAGTATATTTTATATTTTGTTTTTTTTTTTCTTTTTGTTTCGTTTGCTATGTCTCACTTTACCCCATGTCTCACTTTTCCCCACTTTTAACTTACATAATATGAAATAATGTAAAGAGAAGAAAATTTAAATAAATATTTTCTTTCAGTATTTTTTAAGAATGTATATATGACAAATGTATAAAAATATATGTTTTGCCCATATTTACCAGTTGAATATTTGAAGTCGTTTCCGGGTCCACTAAAAGTTATCGGATTCGCTCAAAATTTTACTTTTTTAAGTTTTTAATTTAAAAGAACGAAAATCTGGCTGGCGAACTGAAATTAAACACTTTAAAATTTGGCCATACTAATAAGAACACCTCTGCTAATCATATATAATTATATATAACATTTTCTACACGGGTACCCGATAAAAAAAATACTGATATGAAGCTTTATTTAATTTAATATGACCCCAAATATTAATTATATAAAATTTAATCCGAAAAATGGTCCGATTAAATTGTATCAAATTACATCTAATTATATCATATTAGATTAATTTAAATACAGTTTTGTCAGAATTTCGTCCTCATCTAATTTTATTACATTATACGCTAACTAAGATTATAGCAACTTTCTTTTTTGCAACACTGTTTTTGGCAGCTCAGCTGCCAAACATGTTTAAGTTTGGTCTATAATTTGACCATGCATCGACTTAGAAACGAACAACGCTTGCCGATTATTGAATTTTATTATTAAAATCTATGCTCGGTTAAGAAAGTGCATCGTGAACTTTTTCCAATTTATGGTGAGTTTGGGTGAGCTTCTGAGGCTGCTATTACGAATCTTGTGAATAAATTTCGCATCAAATTTCCATTACTGGACATTAAACAAAAAAACACACATACGTAGAGTGCGGACAGAGGAAAATATCGCAGCTGTATCCGCCAGTGTTGTTGATGACCGTGAATTATCGATTCGGCGCCTTTCGCAGTAATTGGGCCTCTGGCGGAAGGATTTGGGTGTAAAACTTTTTAAAATACAGCTGGTGCAAGAATTGAAGCCACACGACCTACCACAACGGCTAACTTTTGGTGAATGGGCACTGGCAAAGTTGGATGTAGAATCACTTTTTAATCGGAAAATTGTGTTTAGCGACAAAGCTCATTTCTGATTGAATGGATACGTGAACAAGCAAAGTTGCCGTATTTGGTGTGAAGAGCAGTTAGAAGCATTGCAAGAACTGCCAATGCATCCCGAAAAATTCACTGTTTGGTTTGGCATCATTACACCGTACTTTTTCGAAGAGGATGAAGGCAGGAACGTTACCAACTACATGAACATTAAAAATTTCAAAAAGAAACTGTCAAAATCTTCAAGATTTTAAAATATTGCTACCAGAAGATTGTCATAATTTTTATAACAATATTCGCTTTGAAAATTAATTTTATTGGTAATACACTTTCATCTTTATTTCGATATTTAACTGTTTCTCCTAAAATGTTGTTTTATTTATTCCCGAAATTAATTATGCAGCGACATATACCTTATTCTGTTTATATTTTTCAATATGGTTGTCGTCCACATTATTAAATTGATTACAGCACAATTTTTTTTTAGCAAAATAAATTGGTTAACCATTATTAAAATATTAGTAAAACATTAGTTCCAAACAGTTAAGAGCTGTATAAGTATATCTAAAGTTTTAGCTGAAAACATAATTTTAGCAAAAAATTTGCTGAAAAATAGTATAATTGATTTACAAGACGTTGAACTTACTTTTTTTGTCTAAGAAAAGTAAAAACATTTTGAATTTGATTAGTTTAAGGAAATTAATCTTTTCTCTAAAAATTAAAAATTCAAATATAAAATGGATATTTTCGATCCAATTTTTTAAATCCATTCACTGTTTCTGTGAACTTTATTTCAATTAAAAACTTCTAAATTTCTAAAATATCAAACTTTTTAAAACATTTTATTGTGTATAAAAAATCTTTTAGGAAGTTCTAAAACACAAAAAGCGGGATTTAGGTGTCGAAAGTGCGATTTTGGTTTAAAAAGCGGGAAAAAACATTTTGCCGGGATGAGTCATCAAAAAGCGGAATAATCCCGCTAAAAGCGGGATGTTGTTCAGGTTAGACATACGGGACAAAAGAAGCTCAATTTGAAATCATCTATTATGCCGACAATATATTTAACTTTAATAAAAATCATTTATATTTTTGACAAAAATTAAACAAAACATTTAAATTTAAAAACCTTTCAATTATAAGTTTTAAATTAGAACTTTGAATTTAGCTTTCATCAGCACAGCAAATGTGACAAATTTCTATCGATATTACCATGGGAGATGCTCATCTGAGATAAGTGAAGTTATTCCACGAGCCCGAGTTTTAATTCGTAATACTCGCTTATCTAGTAGAGCACATCCGTTTGTAGTTGATTGTCCTGTATTTCGCACAACGCATTACAGAGAAAAATTCGTTTTTTTAGTTTAACGATTCGTATGTGGAACAAACTTCCCGCAAAAGTCTTTCATGTTACTTACAATTTAGAAAAATTTAAATCAAATATCCACAAACACTACTCCCTCTTTCCTCCTTCCCCATACCCTATTTCCGGATCAATACAATGCACTGCAAGAGTAATGGGCATCCCCTGAGTATTGGTTAAATTAAATAAAAAAAAAATACGGCGCTCTTTACATTAATTTTGAAAATTTTAATTATATCGCTGAGCATCTCTGCTGCATATACTTTAAATATCTTAAACTGAATTATTTCCAGTAATGTGGATTACCTCAATCACCATATATCTCTAGTTATTTAATTAAACAGTTTAGAAAATCCTCAAAATAACGATTTTCTAACAAAAAATAAAACCATTGTGTCTTGAAATTGAAAAAAAAACAGTTTTAAATGCTTTGAAAATGGCTTAAACTAGAAGTTTAATTAAATTCAATTAATTATTGACACATTTCATTAAGTTTTCATTTTTGGCCAAAGACAACAGTTAACTAAATTGTGCCGCAGTTGCAGAAAAAAATTGGTTTAATATATGTAAAATATACAAAAAGCAGAAAAAGGATAGTCCCGATATAACTATAAACATTGATTTTAGTGTTAACTTTTGTTGTTGTTTCAATTGCCACTGATTTTTTTGGGGATTACACAGTACAGTCTCTATCAGGGATGGCAAGACTTTTTTTGTTGCGTACCACATACTTACATTTTTTTTGTAAAAATATGTCGCGTGCCACCTTAAGATTTTAACCACTTATAAAATTTTTTGTTTTAATTGAAACAATTTGAACTTCTTTCATTCGAAAATGCCAAGAAATTTTACATAATCGGAAATCAGAAATAATGAATTGATTTTCAGATTTATAAACGGTATTTCAGAAAATGTTACCCTGTTAAAAATCGACATTTCCACAATTAGTCATATGTCATTCCACATATGTCAACATTAACGAACATTAATGTATATTTACATGTATGATCACAAATAAACTCATATTAGCATATATGAATCCTATACGGTAGTATATGGACATGTATGACCTCGAATGACTTTATATATGAGCATGATTGAGTTCATCCATGTTTAAAAATGAATGCATATATGTTGATTTTTAACCGGGTAATTAAATTTCATATTTATCAATTGTATTTAAAAAATTATCAATTGATGTTCATATTTATAAATTGAATTTTAGAAATTATTAATTAATTTTCAAATTTGTCAATTGTAATTCAAAAATAATTAATTATATTTCAGAGCTTATACATAACACACCTCGACAACCTTAATTGGTGTGAATTCTGTTATGTGACTTAAATACTCTTTGATGCCGTAATTCCAAATACGAAATATATTTGTTAAGCCAATCGGATGCAATTTTGGGATTCAAATTTATGTAATAGACCAACGAATACAAGTTTTGGCTGCCGAACTTTCAGCAAAATTTTAAAAGGTTTGGCATTCACTTTGCTTTGGTTTTACAAACATTTTTCCAAATGGAGAATATTTTGTTGGAATCAAAAAAAAAAGAAATCAATGAAAAATTTATTCACAAAATAATCAAAAATTTTCCTAAAATTAATGAAAAGTTTCATATTTTTTATGAAAGCAGTTTTCTAATGAAACTTCTTCATTCATATTTTTTACATAAAGAAAACTATATTTCTTCATACAATTTTATCTAAACTTGCATTAACTTAATGAAAAGTGTCGAAAACAAAAAAAAAAAAAAATTCTCTCTATGATATTACTGAATTTTGCATAGAAGCAACGGGAACTTGTGCATTGATACATTTTATTTAACCAATGCAAGTTTTTATAAAATTTTATGTAAAACATTATTTCATTAACAAATAGTTTCATTAACTCAATGAAGAAGTTTCATTAAAAATCAAGTTTCGTGATAGGTATAAGCTTTTCAATAATTTTAAGAAATTGTTTGTTCACTTTATAACGAAAAGCTACATTTGCTTAAAGAACATTTTCATTATTTTTCGTCCACTAAAATTTTCTTTGTATAGAATTTATCTTTAAAAATCATACTTTTTAAGGTTGAGGTATTTATTATAAACCGCCGAAATTATTCTGCAAAACATTTCAAAGTAAAGTTAATTTTCCTGATTTTTTATTTTTTTTTGACAAAAATACATATTTTTACACAATTATACATTACACAATTAATTTGGGCAAATAATGCTTTTATTTTCTAGTCGGTATATTTAACAGTACACTGAGAGAATGCTGTGCATAGTGTTAATGAATTTTGCATAGAACCTATGAAGTTGCACTGATGCATATTTTCATAAAATTTTATGGAAAATATCATATTATTTAATGACGAAGTTTCTTTAAAAACCAAGTTCTGAAAAAAATGTATAGCTTTTCATTAATTTTAGGAAAAGTTTTGTTAACCCTGTAAAGAAAAGTTTCATTAGCTTAATGAAGTGTATTAATGATTTAACCCCTTATATGGTAAACATTTTTAATAATATGATAAGAAAGAGTGCGTATCCGAATATTCTAAAAATCCATAAAGTAATACCGATTCCTAAGGAGAAAAATGCTTCAACTACTGACATGTATAGGCCAATTGCTGTGTTGCCAATAATTGACAATGTATTTGAAAGGATTTTATATGATCAAATATCGGAATACATGTATGGCAACAGTTTACTTTATGACTTTCAATATGGATTTAGAAAAGGGTGTGGTACTGAGGAAGCAGTTGTAAATGTTATTAATTTCATTTGTAAAGGTTTGGATGAAGGACACAGCGGCGTGGCTGGAATTTTTTATGATTTTAGTAAGGCATTTGATCTCATAGATCACGAGATCTTGTTACAAAAACTAAAATATTATGGCATTTTTGGAAGAGATTTGTTACTCTTGAGGAGCTATCTGATGAATAGGAAACAATATGTTCAGGTTGGAAGTCAAAAAAGCTCTTTGCGTCCAGTTGAGTATGGAGTACCTCAGGGCAGTGTCCTTGGACCTTTATTATTCACAATTTTCTTGAATGATCTAAAAAACCTGGGACTAACTGGTAAACTATTTATGTATGCTGACGATATATGTTTGTTTTACCCATACAAACATGAAACAGTTGCCAAAGCTTACATGGAGCGTGATGCTGCTTTGATATGTGAGTTTTCTAGATTAAACAAACTGGTTTTAACGCCAATAAAACACAGCTACTAAGGTTTAAGCCCAGTAGTCATAATAATATTTTTTTCTGTGTTTGTTGATGGTAGAGAGATTATAGAAGTCAAATCTATTAAATATTTGGGTATAACTCTCCAGAGTAATCTTGCTTGGGATCAACACTTGCAAAGTCTTAAAATAAAAACAGCTCAGGCTGTTGGTTTCTTATACAAATTTAAAAATAAATTTAACGAAAATACAAAAATTTTAATTTACAATGCTCTTGTTCAAAGTCATTTTTAAAAAAACTAATGAGCTAAGGTCTCTTCAGCGTACACAAAATAAGACTCTTAAAGTGGTACACAACCTTCCTATAACATATCCCTCTGTTTCGCTATATGCTGATGTTGTTATATGTTTATAAATGCTTGCACAACATAGGACATCATACAATACAATTTCAAAGGACTCAATATACAATCAACACAAGAAGTAATGGAAATTTAAGAGTAGCTTGGTGTAGGTTGGAAACAACTGAGCAACGTATAGAGTTTCTGGGTAGTCGTGAGTTTAATGCCTTGCCTCAGAGTTTAAAAGATGAACATTGAATTTCAACGTTTAAAAAATTATTAAAAGATTATATTTTGCAACATATAGAAGAACTTTTAATGTAAAACTATAGTAAAAAAAACTTACTTCTCTTTTTATATATGAATTTATATTATTATTTCTCACTTTTTTTTTTTGTTATAACATTTATATGTTTATTGTAAATTATAATGTATAATTAGATTTTGCCAACTCGCCTCAACAATGCCTATAAGGCGCTGAGGCACTATTGTAATGAATTTATTGTAATGAATTTATTTCTGAAAATAAAATGAATACAAAAAAAAAAAAAAAAAAAATGTTCATGATTTTGCGTCTCCTAAAATTTACAAATAAGCGAAACATGCAGATTATGTAGAATACGGAATAAAGACCAAATATTCTTGACATATGCAAAAAAATATTTTGAGTTAAAACATTGTATGCAGAGCTTTAACAAAAAAACATATTAATTATCAATTTTGCTCTATTATTGTCTTCGTAATAATCGAACACGTAACGTTACTAAACTTTGAAGATCAAAAATGTTTTATTTCTATTCAACTAAGTTTTTCTAAAATACAATTGAGAAAACACAAGTGAAATTGATAGTTTCTGAAGTTCAATTAGTAGTTTAAAATTCAATTGATAATTTCCGAAAATTAATAAATTAAATTCAATTGATAAATCTTATAATTGACATATTCTGAAATAAAATTACAGCTTCTGAAAAAACAATTGAAAATGATGTATTGATCTTCTGAACTATTTCTGTACATCTAATATTTAAAACTTGTAGAACTTTGATTTATAAAAAACGTGTTTTTTTAATATTAATCGCAATTCTCTAAAAAGAAGAGAACATTTTTTTAACATTTTTATTATTATTTTAAAAGCTGATTTATGATGAAAAAGTTCACCATAATCTGTTTTAAAGCACACGTGTTTGCGTTGATAATACACTTTTAAAACTCTATTGATAAAATAGATTTTTTTACTAAATAAATTTAAACTTCGCGTGCCACCCTAAATGACGAAGCGTGCCACTAGTGTCATAGTTTTGCCAGCCCTGGTCCATATTAATATTGCTACACAGAGAGAATTTTCGAACAACGAAATTTTAGAATTTTCTTAGTAAATCAATAGATCTTTTACCAAATGAACACAAAAATGTTTAGTCTAAGTGCAAAGTTTCACAATTTAATTCTCTCAGTGCGGTTCTTTTTTTTGTAACCAAGTTTTCTTAACAAAATGTTTAAACATTTGTCTTCTTTTTTTTTTGGTGTTTACTTTTAAAGTGGTAAAATGCTTTTCTATGTATATAGGAGAATCATTAATGCTATGTTTTGTCGCACAATCGTAAAAAACGTGAGAAATTTATCTAGAAACCAAAACTTAAATACAAATGTTAGTAGGTTTACCTTTTTTTTGTGTCATTTAGCCCAAAATCATTTAGTTTTTGTATTGATGACTGAAAAGAAACAAAAAAATATGTTAAATGATTTGTAAGTAAAATGTTGATTTTATATGTTAAGAAGTGTTTAGAAGTTCTTTGGTTTTAATATGGATTTTTATATATATTAAAGTTTGTGTCTTAAGTCTTTTGTTTTAAATGTGAAATAAGAGGTTATTGAAATGATTCAGGATAATCTAAAATACACTCCAAAAAAGAAGTTTGTTCTAAGTTTTGTTAAACGTCTATGTAAAATATTTAACTAACGAACAGCAATTTTTTTTTTGCTGAATTTGCGTTTTCAGCAAACATTTTAGTTAAACGCTTTTAATAAAAAACTAATTTTGAGCTAATGTTTACCTAATTTTTGTTACTACGAAAAATTGTGCCGATAAACACAATCGGAACAGGGAGAACAAATGAAAAGACGAGATGTAGGCGTCGCAGCTGGTGTAAACGAAGTAGAGTAAAAAAAAAAATGTACAAATATTATTTATTTATTTATTTATTTATTTTATTAATTCAATTTCATGAAAATTTAATGCTAATTGTTATTGAGCAATGGCAGCGTAGGCCTTCAGATCGTTAGACTTAAAGGAGTAAGTTAATTATAAGGCTTTTACATTTATAGATTTATATTGATAGGAAGTTCATTTATTCATAGTCTTTGTGGTTTTTAATGTTTTTAATGAATATACATTATTTGAAATCACTAGATTTTGTTATATAGATTAGTTTATTTTAAAAATTTTGATATTGTGCGTATATTGTTTGTGGAATGGTTGGATAGGAATGATTTGGGATCTTTTTTCTGAAATATCCGTTTACGTGTTGTCCTGAGGTTAGGACAATCTAAAAGGATATGTTGAGAACTGATTGTACCTACATTACAGTTACAGTAAGGTTGCTCATTAATGTTAATCAGGTGTCCATGTGTCAATTTTGTGTGTCCTAGATGCAGGCGGGTGAATATCACCGCGTCGGTGCGACATATATCGGGTGATAATGAATCTTGAATGGTTTCCCGATCGTTGTTGATCCTCGTATACCAGTCAGATGATGCATTAAAATTTCGTTCTCTGGCAGAAGAGCGGTACTGATCGTATATAAATTTGTTCAAATTCTTTTGGACGAGCTGCTACTGCGTCTTTGGCGATCAAGTCCGCATATTCGATCCCCTTAATATTACTGTGACCGGGAACCCACAAAAGTTTTATTTTCGGATAATTCTGGATTAAAATTTCCCTGTTACGCGAAGGATATAGAGTATTATTACCAATATTTGCAATAGATTTTATCGCCATATAAATACAAATAATAATAAATACAAATAAATACAAACCATAATAAGATTTACAAAAAAAATGCAACTGCGGTTGATTTCATTCACTAAGCTTTCTCTTTTGCGTACTACACATCAAACAAAGCGACGCCAAATAAATTTTTGAACATAAAAACGTTATATATTAACAAAATATAAATAAAATAGTAAACAAACAGTAAATAAACTAAATAGACGAATTTAAAAAAATTACTAAGTGAATGATATTTTTACATTGAACAATAATGGAAGAATATAAAGAATTATGAAGATAACAAATTCAAGCATAAAGGAATAAAGTAAAAAAAAAAAATAGAAAATTTAAAAATTAAAGAAAGAAATAAAAGGAATATTAAATACTCCGTGGTGTAACGTAGGTATTAAAAAATGCAAATGAAATATTTGAATATTCCCTTTTACTTTTTAAAGATAAGTAATTCTTATGATAATTATATTTCTTTTTTATATTTTAGAATTATCTTGATTTGAAAATTTGTAGAATTACGTCATACTTACATTAATGTAAGTGATTGGGAATTATTATGTTTTGTTTTTTAATTATTAAAATATTTTGTTAATATAACGATTTTTTATTTAATTTCATTATGTTAACAATGTGTCCGGTCTTTTTTATATAAATATATTTAAAAACAATCACCAACAATATTTAGATTTAAATTTCAGCAAAATAAATTAACTAAAGTTAAAATTGTATATTAAGTTTCTATAATTTTTTTTAAATTTCTACTAAGCTCCAGGAATAATTGTTGTTGATTTCAACAAGTCGATTTTCATTTGTATTGAACTAAGTGCAGCAAAACTATTTGCTGAACTGACTAATTTTTTGCTTTTTTTTCTGCAACCATCTGCCAGCAAAAATTTTGCTGACTCAATTAACGTTTTTTGCTAACTTTACTTTATGGCTTTTCTTTTTGAGTGTACATATAATTCGAATCTACACCATCTTCAATTGGATTTCAGAATTTATCGATTGTGTTTCAGAATTATCTATTGTATTTAAGAAATAATATTAAAAAACTTTTGAAAATTTCTGAAATACAATTACCAATTTCTGAAATACAATCTTAAATGCAATTGATAATTTCTGAAATACAATTAGTAACTTCTGAAATACAATTGAAAATGGTGTATTCCATAACAAAGTATATTTTAGAAGTTAACAGATGACGAATTATCATCATCTTTAAAAATTTTGATATACAATTGGCACTATTTGCAGATTGGTAGCTGATACACGAAATATAATATTTAAAAAAAAATCAAGAAAATAAACCGCTAAATTGCTAAGTCAAATTGAAAAAAAAAACGACCCAGCAAAACCACACATTACCAAATAATGGGCCAAGTAATGTATCGCTCGACGCATTACATTACACCTTACTTCACTGATGAATTTTACAGGCGATGAGCCTAATGGGTGGACTCATTACCTTGTAGGGGGTAAATTAACTGCTTCCTCACATAGTTACATGGTGGAAAAAAGTAATGTATATAGATTTTCAGAAAAAAAATTGATAAAAAAAAATTATTACAAATATTTTTTTAATTAAATAAATAACGTGGTCATGATGGGATTCGAACCTGGGGTCTCTGGTATTTAACAAGTAGTTAGGCGAGAACTCATCCAACTGAGCTATCGATACATATAATATTTTATTGCTTAAAATGTAAATGAGTTGTTGTGCTTCGTGTTTTCGTTCGTGATATCAAAAATATACACCTTACCCTCATGCTTACAAAAAATCACAAAGTAATGTAATGTCTATAAATAAATTTTCAAAAAGATATTTTAATAATATTAATATAACATAAAGTAATATGTTCCAAGCATTATGTAATTGATGATCGGTAAGTATTTATTTTATGTTTTAAAGTAATGTAAAAGGTAGCGAGGTATTATTACAAGGCAATCTATGAGTGCTCAATTATCGGTAACTCATTACTTTATGCTTTAAAATAATGTTGAATGTAATTAGTATACATTACAATGTAATGCATTATGTAACCAATTATTGGTAACTGATTACATTATGTTTCGAAATAATGCTGAAAATAAGGAGTATTCATTACAAAGTAATACATTATGTAACCCACTATAGGTAACTCATTACTTTTTGTTCAAAAATAATGATACAGGTAAGGAAAACACATTACATGGTAATGCATTACTTTATCGCACCCACTACCAAAGTTTTGCTGTGGATTGAAGTACAGTGACAGTTATTTTTCAAAAACCTGTAGCATAACCGAAATAAAGCACAACATTATTCCATTACGCGAACCGTAACCGATAGTCGTTTTAGTTGTAACAGCAGAAACCCGTATCCGCTAAAATACCGATTTAAAAGAAGTAACCAATTGAAATATCGTAGCCGTTATTTATTGAAAACTTTAACCGTGGTCGAAATAAAGCAAATAAAGCTTTACAAAAACCGACAGTTTTCTTTGTCCACACCTGCCTTGTAAGCGATTCATTTTTATAAATCTCATTTGAGATATTTAGCAACTAAAAAATATACATTTTATTGTATGGGTCGAAAGTATAGTGAAAAATTTTAACGAAATTGCCAAAAAAAATGAATGTAAAAAAAGGAATGTAAATCATATTTAAATTAATATCTTATTTTTTATGAACATGTTTAAATTAAGAATGATTTTTATTAAAGTAAATACGATTCCAGTTAAAATTAAGTTTTTTCGTATTTAAATTAATATTTCAAGATAAGAGATATCATTTCCGCCTTTAAAAAATAAGTAAAACATATTGAAACTAAATTCAAAACAAACTTTGTTTGATTCCAACCTTTTTCGATTTAATTAAATATTGTTTCTACTTGATTTTCTAATGCTTTTTTTTCTGTGTGTTTGAGTAGGATTGCATTTATCTTTTTCGTTTTTGATATTTTCACTGGAACTTTATGCATTGAACGATTTTAGAGTTTTTTTTTCACTTGACCTACTTTATCGATACTCAATAAGGATACACTGTGGTAAAACCGCAAATTTAAATGAAATTGGGTTTATCTGGGTTCACAACATCCCAGTGTATATCCCAAATAATTATTATTTTGTATTCTGAAACCCTTGAGTAATGATTTATCTGATTTTGAGAAAACAAAGCACAAAAAAAAAATTTTAAAAAAGTTTTATGTTTCATAAACTCATTTCTTTTTTCTTAAATAAAATCCATTTCAACGACCCCTAAGATATTTAAAAAATAAAAATTTTAAAAATCTTTGCTGCTATAACCATTTTTATTTCGCTGCAATATATCAATTTCACCCAATGGTGACATTCCCTAATGGGGATGCACTCACAGAGTAAATATTTAATTAACTGTTTAGATCTAAACCCATGGCTCCCCTAATGTTTTCCATATATAAAGACAGTACCAAATGAATATGTGTTACATATGGAGAATCACAGACTCTGAAAACAAAAACTTAATGTAAATCATAGATTGCTGTTGGCTTGCAATAAAGTCTAACAAATTGTTATAATTTCCTTCTTTGTTTTACTATCAAAACCAAACAAACCCTCAGAGGTCTTGTATAAATTTGTGTGTTCTTGTTTGGAAAAATGATACAAATCGGTTTAAATTGTATTTTCAATTTACATTTCACTACATAAATTGAACAACACTCACGCTTAAATTCCCAAAACACACTTACATTACTTATTGCTCAATTTACGATGGCTTAAGTAGACGAAGTAACTAAAACTTAAACAACCTAACTTAACTACCGGGGAAAGTATCCTAAATGAACAATTTTATGAAATCTGATTATGTGATATTTAAATAAATGGTCAGCCTGTCTCGACATTTAAACAATTTTAGTGAATTAGGATGTCATATGTAAACTATATAAACGTAAATAATGTTACTGACACTCAAAAACAAGACTGTAAAGTTAGCAAAAAAGTTAGTTGAGTTAGCAAAATGTTTGCTTTGGGAATCCTTCCAGTGAACTTGCAAGGGTTTTGCTGGAAATCAATGATATGATTTTTACAAAAAAAAAAAAAATTCAGTGAAAATAATTTTTTAGCGTACAAAATGTTTCATTTGCTTGACCGATTTCACTATGTTGTTGCTGAGATTCGTGGGAAGTGTTGTCTCTCTATTTGTATATACTCTTTGCAGTGGCTACGTGGAGTTTTGACAATCACAGCATCCACACAATGTATTGTTTTAATCAGAAGAGACAGAATTAACTAATACCTATTGTTTCTGGGGCAAAGTGTTTGTAACCGTCTTATAATGGTAATCGCAATTAATTTTATTATAAATAATTACTGAAGAATTTTCTTTGTCAGATTTTTACAGGAAGAAGACGAAAACATTTTTATTGAAAACATTCAACGGTCACAATGGATATGCCATTGGTTAATTTATGGGTCAATTAAAGAAAGTATTTTATATTGTTAAATTGCTCTATATGAAAAACTTTAGTTTTTTTGATAAAAAACATTTAACTAAAATTTTAGCTAAAAACGCGGTGTCAGCAAAAGAATTGCTGAAAGGTAGTTAAATATTTTGAACAGACGTTTAACAAAAAGTTCAACTAACTTTTTTTTTAATTTTTGTATACAATGAAACGTAAAAACCATACGTCAATCTGGTTATATTGTGAAATAAAGACAGAGAAGATTAGAAAAATAAACAAAAATCTATAAATAGAATATTTGTGTTGTTAGTGTTGTCACTTCTGAGTATAATATACAATAACAGAAAAAGCTAATAGGAAAGAAAACTGCAATTTAGCTGAATTAGATTCGAGGCCATACTCGCTAAACGGTCATATCTTGGTATTGTTACGTTTGTAATGTAAGAAGAGCGCAGGTTTGATTCTTACAGCCGCAGGTTGTTGAAAATTTTATCATATAGAGACAATCTGATAATTATTAATACACAAATAATAATAAAATTTAAATGGAAAATCACTGATGACGCTTGTACATAAAAAGAGGCAGAAACTAGTCTAATCTGATTTAAAAATTATTAGTGTTTATAATTTTTAGAGAAAAACTTTTATTCTTCTTCTTAACCTCAAAATTTTTATAAGAAAATTAATTCTATTTTACTATTTATTGCTCTGTTTTACCAGGGGAAACCAACACCGACTGACAAAATTTTCTGATTTACATTGTGCTTGGTGTGTTTTTTTGGGCCTCTTTCTATATATAAACTCGTTAGTTAAGGTTCCATTGTGCTATAATTTGCAAACCATTAAAATTGTTGCAAGCACACAAAAAAAAAAAAAATTAAAAAAATTTCATTAGGAGTTCATTCAGAAGAATTTATATAAGTTGGTATACTTCCCTTGTAAACTAAACTAAATAATGCACAAGACAATGCGTGAACTTGATTTAAACATGCGTGCCAAACAGTTAAAATATTCAATGGAAATATCAAAGAAGCAAAAAATAAAAAAAATCAAAACTACATTTATTTGGCACGACATATAGAGTGCGTTCACGATACAAAACATACAGACGACTGGGGCGTACAGACAAACATACATTTGGTACTAACAATATAGTTAGTACAAATCGATAGAACTCCTCTTAAAGATTTAAAACATTCGTTTTTTGTACGAATTGTATATTTCTAGAGTATAACACTTCCGTGACATAAAACAGTAGCAAAGTTGTAAAGTTTTAGGTTTTTTTTTTTATTTGTTTAGATTTTTAAACCGACAATCAATTTCAATAAGAAATTGAACAGAACGTTAAGATTTATTTTTAGTTTTGTACAATTTTACTTTAGTTCTTTATAAATTGTTATAAGAATTTATGTGACAAGATTTGTTAGTCGAGGCAATAGGAATATAAATTTATGTCTTTTATCTTCTGAGCAAAAAAAAAAGAAAAAAACTATAACGACGATTTGTTACATATTTCTTAATGTTTTTTTTTATTGGAGTGAATTTGTTTGTTTTAACAATGCGATTAAATTTAGCGTAGGTGTGGCTAAATGTCGTCTACCGTTTTTATTTTTTTTTTGTTACAAGAAATAGATTTTCATGTTTGAATCCATAGATTGTAACTAGACTGACTATCCTTAAATATAGATTTTTATTAAAGTGAAAAAAAAGTTTGCTCTACTTTTTTTGTGGTTTTTCATTGATTGCTTTTTTAAGATAAACCGAAAAAAATCTTATATTCTTTATACATGTGTATTTGATATCAACAAATTTTCAATTTGCAAATATATTCATTACGCGTAGTTTTTTTTTATTATTATTATTATTTCTGCGAATATGATTTGATTTTCTTTACGAAGAAGTGTTTATCTGCTCCATGCCAATATAGAAAGTATGAACTTTTTTCTCTCAAATATCATTTGTATGTTTTTGTGCACTTTATGCATATTACACTGCGTAACAATATTTATACTTTGATGTTACACACAGAAAAAAACTGGGTTAATAGTAATCGAAGTGCATACACAGAGAAAACAGTTTTTGTAGTTACAACGGAATATTTTGCCAACCGAATTTTGGTGGTTCCACGTACTATCACTATTATTAAATTTTAATACTATTGTAACAACCGACATTTATTCACAAATTTCAAATTTTTTACTGTATCAGTTGAATATTTTATGTTTATGGACTATAATATTCTATAAATAGATTCAAATGCATTCAAAAAAATTTATTTTATTAATAAAAAAATGTTATGCCTCGAACTGGGTTTGCACCGGCGATCTTCCGTTTGTTCAGGCAAGAACTTTATAGTTTAGGACACCTGTGTCTAGTGCAACCAAATAATTGAATAATTCCTTTTCTAGATTTGCAATCATTTTATGTTGGTCAATCTCATTTTGTTAAATAGCGGTTAATGACAATTAATTTTATTATTTTTAACATACAAATACAGCAGAAGAAGAGTTAGCAAAAATAACGACTGCCCCGGTATCGATGCCTACACTCAGACAAAAAAGTTATTAGAAAAATCTGTAAAAGGTTTTCGATTCCCCTTAATTATTTTTGTACTAATATTTAGTACAATATTTGTTTTTTGTAACAATTTTTGTTATTCTCATTTTACAAATTACAGATTTTTTCACTACTTTTTGTTGCTGATTTCAGCACAACATTTACTATTTTTTTTAAACCGAATCTTCCGTTTGTTCAGGCAAGTACTTTACCTCCAGCCTAAATCCAATTTAAATGTTTTTTTTTTTTTAATTTCAACCTTGATTATTTTCTAGTTTCAAATTTAAATATTTGTCTGAAAGTAGATTTGTATGTACAAACAGAAATTCGGTTGCTAATCTCAATAGTTCATTAGAGTTACCAAAACTATAAAATAATTTTATATTATTTTAAAAGTTTTTTTATTAATAAAAAATTCTTATGCTGCGAACTGGGGCGACCTGCTTGTCAGGTAATTACTTCACCTCTAACCTAAACCCAATCTGAATCTGCATTTTCCAATTGCAATCTTGAATGTTTTTTTGTTTCAAATTTAAATATTTATGTCTAATAAGAGATTTGTTTGTACAACAGGAATTCGGCTGCTGATCTTAATATTTTTTTAGAGTTACCAAAATTATAAAAAAATTAATATAGTATTTTAAAAAATATTTCAGCCGCGAACTGGAGTCGAACCAGTGACCTTCTGCTTGTCAGCCAATTACTTTACCTCAAGCCTAAACTCAATTTGAATTTGTATTTTCAAATTTCTAGCTTGGAGTTTTTTTTTGCTTTCTAGTTTAAATATGAATGTCTAAAAATAGATTTGTATGTACAACAGAAATTGGGTGGCTAATCTTAATATATTATTAGATTTACAAAAACTATTAAAAATCTTTATATTATTTTAAAATTGGTAACGAAAACTAATTGTTTGTTTTTGCAGGCGAAACTAATATTCGATTTTAACTGGAAACATTTTATTCAAGGAATTAAATCTCCGAAAAGTTGTAGGTTGTTGGTATTAAAGGTAATATAGAAGATAACATTTTTTCAAGATTGATTAGGAAAACCAATATTTTGAATGATGTGACTGTGTTTTGGTTAATTTTATATATTTTCTGTTTATAATATAGTTCAATTATTCCGAAGATGAACTTTAAGTACTTGCAACTAAAATTATTGAATAATGATTAAATTTTGTTGGTTTCAATGGAATTCCAACTAATTTATTCTATCTGTCTAGTAATTAGACAACTACACAAGTTACAAGTTAGTTTCACAAAGGTTCTAGTAAAATATTTACAAGTTTTGTAAAATATATACAAGTCTAGTAAAAAATTTTCAAAAAAATTCAAATATTGAAACTCAAACTTGAAACTTATGTAATTGTATAATTACTAAGCACTACAATAATATTACCCAAGTGTTTTTCTGCGTGTAGACATGAAACAAATGTTCACGAGCACAGATTTCCTATGTCGGGATAAGCAATTTTAAAACCATTTTTGAATAAAATTTTTTTATTTAAGGATAAGCTACTTCGATAATTCTGATTAAAATGTATTGCCCTTAATTTAGCCTTTTGGCCCCAAAAATCAAAAAAAAAATTTTAAACATTTACGGAGGAGATTAGAAAAATAATCAAAAATCTAAAAATAGAATATTTGTGTTGTTAGTGTTGTCACTTCTGAGTATAATATACAATAACAGAAAAAGCTAATAACAAAGAAAACTGCAATTTAGCTGCATTACATTCGAGGCCATACTTGGGTGTGATCGCTAAACGGTCATGATTTGGTATTGTTACGTTTGTAATGTAAGATGAGCACAGGTTTGATTCTTACAGGTTGTTGAAAAATTTATCATATAGAGACAATCTGACAATTATAAGACACAAGAAGATTTCCTTAGCAGGAATGAAATCCGGATTGGGACACGACCTACATCAGATTGCTTTTCACAATTTGTTAAATATGTTTTGGGACTTTAGCACATTTAATTACTATAAATGCAATAATACAATTTAAAATGGAAAAATCACTGATGACGCCTGTCCATGAAAAGAGGCAGAAACTAGTCTAGTCTGATTTAAAAATTAATACTGTTTATAATTTTTAGAGAAAAACGGTTGTTCTTCTTCTTGACCTCAACATTAGGGGTACAACCAAAATAATGCCCTATCACCACGCTGTAGCCGATGTTGTGCTGAAACCAAAAAATGTTTCCTCAGGTCATTTCGGAACAAAAACGTTCCGCGTCGAATCCGATTTCTGAAAGTCCTTTAAGATTTTTTTTTTATTTTTTAAAAATTTTATATTTTTATACTTTTAGCAATAAATTATAATATTTCGCAAATTTGCATAAGACAGCGTAGGTAAGTCGCAATATTTTATCACGATTAATTGAATTTATACAGAATATTATTCAATATTTAATGGAAAAACTTATAATTTATTTATCATTTAATGAAATTATAAAGAAAATATTTTTATTTTTTTAGAACTTACTGATCCCAAACTTAATTGCATTTGACGCGGAACCTTTTTTAACGATATCGAAAATCTAAAGATGCAGTTCTCGTTGTTTTTTTATGCACTACATGGTATGGATAAGGCCATTTTGATATTTTAAAAAATTGTAAAAAAGTTGTATCCCTACTCAACTTTCTCGATATTTTTGTTTGGTTAGAACACTCTGTTAGATGTAAATTTAATTTTCTTAACTATGACAAGTATTGTTGCTCAGTGTCATAGTAAGTTTAGACAAATTTTTAACGATTTTTTTAAGGCGTTATAATTTTCAATGCGGGTTTTGTACAAAGGAAAGTTTAATTAAAAACAAACTGTTTTTAACAATACGTAAATGTTAAAGTTAATAAAATTGTAATTTATTTGACCAGGATTAAGAAAGTGTGAACAAATGTATGCCAATTTTGTGACTCTTTCTTATTTATGAATTTAAAAACTTTATAGGCATATTTAATGAAATGTATTTAATTCAGTAACATGCCGAACAAAGTGAACGCGCAGTGAGGGGGATTCGTGGCAAAAATGATCACTTTGAAAGTATTGCAGATAATTTCAAAATTTAAAAAAGCGTTTAAAATACAGCTCCTTAGGCTTCAAAATGAATGCTCATAGAATGTCCTAGGCTAACAGGGCAATTCAGGTTTTTCATTCAAATTTCAATATTATTTTGGGTAGACATAATACATATTTTATTTACAACAATTTTTTGTTGTATCGCAGATACACATTTTTTAAATATTTTTAATATTAATATCTTAATGTTATACATATTAGGTAATATAAATATTAGTTTTTGTATGTTTGATTTTTATGCTAGTATAAAAGTTATTAGTAGGGCAACCAAAAAACAGTTCCAAAAACAATGTTTAAACCGCCCGATCAGAAAGGGTTACATCTCAAATACAAAATCAGCTCTCAGTTGATATAAATCGATATTTATTATTTTCCAAGTTTATCACAAAATTGGGGTATCCAGTATATTACTGAATTAAGTTCGATCAAAATTGATCTCAAATTTTGGGGGAAACAAAAGTATCAAATTTAATATTCTGGTAGATCACAAAATATCCAGACGGATTAGTTTAGATATATTTGGATATAATTAGATCCAAAAAGATAAGTAGTTTTTGGTAGTAACAGTGAGTTTTTCACATACACAAATTCTAAAATATTTCAAAACTTATTCCGTTTTCGCTCGAAACATAAAGAATGGATTAGTTTTATTAAACAGCTATTAAACTTATAACAATTATATCGTCAGGGTTACAATATCGCAATTTTTAAACTGGTCAAAAACCAAAATGTTTTTAGCAAAATATTTAAAAAATTGTTTTACTTAAAATAAATAATTTTTGTATATTTGTTCACAAAATTATTTGAAATTAAAATTTTGTAAATATCTTCAAATCGTCTAGGATTTATTTGCTGTCAACATTTTAACTTTGGTTGCTTATATTTCCACTAGAGAAAAAAAATTTCTTAACGAAGCATGGTTCTATATATCTGCAAAGTTTGGTTGACAAATGCCCAGCGGATCTATGACGTGCCATTAATGAGTTAAATTACAAAACATATCCTAATAAAGAAATATAGAGTATGGGCCTCGAACTTGAATAATTTTCATTTTTATTGCACAATTAAAGGTCGCAAAAAATATAATTATATTTTTAATAAAAATTATATCAAACAAATAAAAAATCGGATGTTCCGAAATTAATTTCTATATCAAAATTAAAAATATAGGCTACACTTAGAGAATTATCTTTACCTCAGTGGTTAATTTCTTCATAGCTTAATGACACTTGTCACTGGAACTCCTCCATTAGAAATTTTTCATGGAATCTCTGAAACCGGTTTCATTAAGTTAATGTTAATAAAATATTTTCAGAATTAATGAAAATCTTCATAAAACTTATTAAGCATTCCGGCAATGAATCTTAAATAGAATTTATGAAACAGTTTCATAAATTTTGTGAATATTAAGAAGTTTTCTGAATTTATAAAACTCTTCATGAATATCCTAAAAATGCATGGGAACTAAGCCAATGAAGTCCAAAATCAACAAAATCCTACATTGAAATATTAAAGCACTTTAAAAAATATGATGAACACTTGACAATTAAATGTTAAAACTAAAGAAAATTTTCATTAAATTTTTGAAGAGATAATTTATGAAATCGAATGAATTTTTTTTTAAGAAACAATGAAATTCTGTTAAAAAAAAAGTTTCTGAAAAATTTCATAATATTAATAAAAGTTCTTAGATATATGAAATCCTTCATTGAATCTATGCACAAAAATTCTAAGAAATTGTTTGATTAATATCATGAAGGATAATTCTCTCAGTCTAGGTAATTATTTTAAAATTAAAAAGATCTTTTAAATTAATATACAATTGCGTTGTTTGAAATTATTTTCTTTGGTTTTTTAAAAAGTTTGAATTTAAGAAAACATTAGGGATATAACTGTAAGCATTTTTTGCGAGTATCAAAAATAATATGGCATAGCAGTCTAAGTCTATTATCCCCAAAAAAAATTATTTTTTTATTTTTATTTTTTTTTTTTCAAATAGATAATTTTGAATATAGTTCCGAATGATACAACAAAGAGTGAACAAGCCCAATCCGAGCAGTAACACTAAAAAATGATGATGAATTAAGTTCAATCCGAATCTGGCATAAAACACAATCTTATAGTTTTGCGATTTTTTATTTTTTGTTGAATATAGTGAGATATATAAAAATTTCGCTTATATCGGAACTTTTGACAGTAAAGTATTTTATAGTTGCGACCTCTCATTTGAATACAACAATGTTTGTTATTTGTCCATGGATATTTTAAAAACTGTTTTGGGATTTCAGGAAAATTTGATATTTTGGGCAGTATTCTGGGCAGTATTGTCCAAATCGTAGTCCCACGTTAACAAGTTGTAGCCCTACACTAAAATAAGATATCTCACCTGTTCAACAAAAGGGTCATAACTCAAACCTCATTTTTTCCAAGAAAAGGATATACAGTGGTCAACTATACCCACTGTAGAAATCTTATATAGGTCTCTGTACTCTTTAGCAATAACAAAAAAAAATCCAATCTAATATTTTTAAGGTGGGAGAGATACCACTATATGTCGTTTTCTTGCAAAAAAATCGATTTTGAGTTATGACCCTTTGGTTGAACAAGCGCGATATGAAAATGAAAACGGTAACTGACAGGTTTTAGGATACAGAAAACTCGTATTTCAAAATTTAAATTTGTTTCGATTAATTGTAAGATATTATACAATTAATTGGTAAAGCAAAAAACACCCTATAAATATTTGTCCAATTAATTAATTCAAATGAAAAGTCGAAGAATTGACTACCATACCCATTATTAAAGTCGTGAGAGAAAAATCAATTAAATTATTAAAACAAATTGTTATAAATTCCAATTAAATTTATAATAAATGTCTTTCACATTCAGTGACAACCTTAATAATAATACGAAATATATAAAATTGATTTTAGCCAACCTTATTATTCGCACACAATCAATAATACTTAACAAGTCTATGCAATATGAACACATTCTACATAGATGTCCTCAAGGGTTGGTATGTTCGACAGAAATATTCAAGAGAGATCTTAAATAAATCAAATCAAAAAAAAAAAAAAAAAAAAAAACTTTCAACCAAAACATTTTTTGCTTTAAGGAATTTCGTAGGCCTCTGGATTTTTGTTGTTTCCGGAATTATTGCGTATGAAAATTAATTTTTTATACTATTTTTTAAGATCTATTGCGACAACTTTTAAAAAACAGAGCGGATAATGAACAATACGGCAATACTTCTAAAGAGTTCTCTGAATTACAAGATTATTTTTTTTTTATACGAATTTTATCTATTGTTAAACATTTTTAAGATCTCAAATACAACTTCACTGAAATTGTTTTGAAGGTAATCATCTAACATGCTATCCAATCAATTCTTTTTCACATTTCAGTCGAACCTACCAACAATTTAGGACACCTGTGTCTAGTGCACCAAATAATTGAATAATTCCTTTTTTAGATTGCAATCATTATGTTGGTCAATCGCATTTTGTTAAATAGCGGTTAATGACAATTAATTTTATTATTTTTAACATACGAATACAACAGAAGAAGAGTTAACAAAAATAACGACTGCCCCGGTCTCGATGGCTACACTCAGACAAAAAAGTTAGTAGAAAAATCTGTAAAAGGTTTTCAATTCCACTTAATTATTTTTGTACTAATATTTAGTAGAATATATGTTTTTAGTAACAATTTTTGTTATTCTTATTTTAGAAATTACGGATTTTAAATTTATTATAAATTTTTGTTGCTGATTTCAGCACAACATTTTACTAGTTTTTCAAAACCGAGTGCTTAACATTTTACTAATTTAAAAAAATTTTATATCAAAAAAATTTTATTCGGAATAATTAAACCAACTCACAAAACAAATTGGGCAAACACTACTAATATTATATTTGATTAGCCAATCTAAATTCAGGGAACAAAGTTTCATAATATTATTGAAAATGGTTCATAAATCTTTCGTCATGATTTATTAATCATATTTATGACGTTATATAAATGCGACGCAGAGTTTTAAAAAATTTAAGACAAATATTTTGAGATCTTCATCATTTCATAAGCGTTGCCAAATATTTATTTTCATAAATTATTTGGTCTTTTTTCAGACTCTTTTTAAAATATTCAAAAATAGAAAAAGACTACGCTTCTATATTCATATTTTGATAAAAAAAAAAAAATATACAAGACTCCACTTCTTTACTTCGAAACATGTGTTTTTCAATTACATAAAATCGAAAATATGCCGAAATTTATTACGTTTTCAATTAAAACATAATTGAGGCAAATCAACTCTTTGAAGAATATACGCGGGCAACTTTGCTGTAAATATTTGAAGTTGTATTTTAATTGTAAATGAAAAAACAGTCATTTGCCGAAGAAATTTCGTTTTGACTACATTGTAGTTCATTTAAAAAAAGCCAACCACATCAAACACCTGCACTATGTATTTCTATCATTTGATCAGTTTTTTTTGTATTATTAAAAATAAAGCAAACAAACGTTAGGCATTTTTTACTAAATTTGTGGTTCTTTTTTACTACATTTGTGGTTCATTTTATGAACAGTCAAAAACAAATGACAATGAATTTAATGAAATGTAAGTCGTACTTTTTCAAGTGAAAATTCATTTGCTTTTAACCACATTTGCTGCTGTCTTTATATACATAGTATTTTATGTGTAGTCCTTTATATCTAAAAAAATTTTGTTTAAAATATGCAGCGGAACGATGACGTTAACTCTTGATTAAAAATGACACATATTTTTCTTATCCAAAATATTTTCACATATGCCATCTCGTGGTCATCTTCATTGCCATTATTATATAAAAAAAAACAGAATTTAAAAGAGTTTTTAAATAACAAGTACAATTATTTTCATATTATGATCTTATTTTTAAATTTGTTTTTAACTTTTTTCAAAAGAAAGTTTGTTAGTTTTGTATTGGAACAATTAATTTAGGTAAAAATAAATAGCAAGTAAAACAAATATGTTGATAATTTGTAAAACCTGCAACAATTTTTAAAAAAACGTGGTTTTTCATGAGAAAACTGCAAACTGTTATACATTCCAAAAAACTGGGCAAAATAGTTAAAACTGGCTATATGGTAGCACCATATAGCCAGTCGTAAGAGTACGTACATGTGTGAGTGCATTTCGATAACTAATGGTGGTTGGTTTTGCTGCATTTGTTTTTTGGTATCTGTTTTTTCACCACTTGTTAGTAATTTCTAGAAAAAACATGTTTTTTATGCTTGTTGTAAAATAGAAGCCGACGAAGATAGAAGCGAACAAAAAAAAAATGTGC